>JALPQD010001151.1:0-64967 GCA_023101885.1 Typhlomys cinereus | reverse complement strand
AGAGAAGGAAGGGAAAGAAGAAGAAGAAAGGAAAAGAAGGAAAGAAGAAAGAACGGGTAAGGAAGGGGAGGAGGGGAGGAGGGAGGGAGGGAGGGAGGAGGGAAGAAAGAAAAAACGAAAGAAAGAGAAAGAAAGAAAGGAAAGAGAAAGAAAAGAAAAAGAAAAAAGAAAAGGAAAAGAGGGAAAAAGGAAAGGAAGAAAGAAAGAAAGAAAGAAAGAAAAGACGCAAAGAAGAAAAAGAAAGAAGAAAGAAAATAATAAAGAAGTCAAGAAAAGAAAAGAAAAGCAAGAAGATAGAAAAAGAAGAAAGCAGAGACGAAGAAAAAAAGAAAAGAAGAACGAAAGAAAGAAAGGAAAAGAAAAGAAAAGAAAGAAGAAAGAAAAGAAAGAGGAAAGAACAGGAAAAAGAAAGAAAAGGGGGGAAAGAAAAGAAAAAAGAAAGAAAGAAAAGAGGAAAGAGAAAGAAACAAAGAACAGAAAGAAGAAGGAAAGAGAAAGAAAAGAAACAGAAAGACAAGAAAGACAGAAAGAAAGAAGGAAAGAAAAAGAAGAAAGAAAGAGGAAAGGACGAATACGAAGAAGGAACGAAAAGCCAAGAGAAAGAAAGATAAGAAATAAGAAAAAAGAAAAGAAAGAGAAAACAGAAAAGGAAAGAAGAAAAAGAAAAGAGAAAGAAAAGCGAAAAGGGAATTACGGAAAAAGAAAAAAGAAGAAGACTAAGGAAAAGAAAAGAAAGAAGAAGAGAAGAAGAAAGGAAAAGAAGAAAGAATGAAAGAAAAGAAGAAGAAGAAGAAAGAAAAAGAAAAGAAAAGACAAAGAAAAGAAAGAAAAGAAAAAGGAAGAAGAAAAGAGAAAGAAAGACAAGAAGAAAGAAAGAAAGGATAAGAAAGAAAGGAAAGAAGAAAGAAAAGAAAGATGAAAGATAGAAGAAAGAAGAGAAAGACAAGAGAGAGAAGAAGGACAAAAGAATAAGAAAGAAAGAAAGAAAGAAGACAAGAAACGAAAGAAAAGAAAGAAAGAAAGAAAGAAAGAAAGAAAGAAAAGAAAGAAAGAAAGAAAGAAAGAAAGAAAGAAAGAAAGAAAGAAGCAAGGAAGGAAGGAAAAAGGGAGGAAAAAAGGGAGGAAAAGAGAAGAGGGAGGAAAAGAGGGAGGACTCAGCAAGCACTATGGCTGAAATGATTAAATGATGTACAATAGTACATGAGTCAAAAGTCAGAGAAAAATCTCAAGAGCATTACATGATATTTTAAAATAATTCAAAGTGAAAGCAAAATTAATCAAAATGTGGTGGTCCTTTTTAGTGTGGGGATTGTAGCAAAAAACAGTTTGCCTTATAGGACAATATAGTGTAGCATTGGATGTGGAATTATTGATCCGTTTTTTTCTTTTATTGTTTCATACATTGAAATTATCGGTATCTGTTCGTCTTCTTCACCCTTTAAATTCGACTTCCCTCCTCCTTCTAACCCTTCTGTTCACATCAGACCCTTCCTTTTCCTTACAGGTACCACTTTCCTATTTCTTTTTTTTTTTTCTTTTTTCCTTTCTCTTCTTCTTTCCTTTTACTCTTTCTTTCTTTCTTTCTTTCTTTCTTTCTTTCTCGTTCTACTTTCTTTCTTTCCTTCTCTTCTCCTCTCTCGCCTCTTCTCTCTCTCTCTCTCTCTACTCTTCTTCTCTTCTTTCTTTGCATGATGGCCTACTGAATTTCATTTGGTTGCTTTGATGGCATGTACCCAAGTACTTGCTGGATATATTGGGTATATCATTGAGGAAAACATCTTCTATTTCCTCCCCCTCGGCATTAACCTTCATCAGTCTCTCAGTGAGGTGTGGGGCTTCTTGAGACTTTTCTCCTTCTGTGGTGAAATGTTGATAGGACAAATTCTGTTCAGTTTGTATGGAAATACAGATAGCTGCAGTGAACTCGTGAATGCAATAGCCCTTCCATATCCAGAAGATATGTCTGGCTGTACTTCTGTCCCTCCTCAGGTTCTTGCAGTCTTACCACTCCTTGCATGATGTTACCTGAAACTTTGGCAGGAAGCTTAGATATCCTGTTTAGGGCTGAGCAGCTTGCCATCACTCATTTTCTGCACTTTTGCCAGTTGTTATTTTCTGTAATAAACATGTGCCATTGTAGAAAGAAACTTCTAAGTTGAGTGTTGGGTGTTCCTCCAATCTATGGGTATAATTACAAATATTTAAAAGGTAGTTTGACATAGCATCTTTATAGCTAAATCTTAATACCTTGTATCTCCCCATGGCCTATGTCTTCTCCTTTCATAGTAGGTTCTTGCTCTGGCTTACAGTACCACGAATGTGATCATTCCAAAAAGTGCGCCTTATAAAAGCCCTATCAGAGGGGCTGGAGAGGTGACTTAGGGGTTAAGGCTCTGCCTTGCAGGTGGAAGGTCCTGAGTTCGGATCCTAGACCCTACGTATAGACGCCAGCGGAAGTGGGAGTGGCCTGCGTTTCCGGTCCTGGTAGGGCGGAGCCTGTGAATCCCGGGGCAGAGTAAACAAGGAGGAGGTGGAGGCCTCCATGGTGGTTCCCGAATTTGCCCGTGGTTCTACACACACACGCACACACATACACACATGCGCACACACGCATACACGCAATTGAATAAATAATAAATAAATTAAAAAATTTTTTAAAAAGCCCTATCAGAAAGCTGCTGGTTGCCCCATTTAACATTCATGCCACTATCACATCGATGATTGCCTCTCATCAAGGTGATTACTGCTGCAGCTTGCAGTTTTCGTGGATTAATGAAAATGTTGATTTTTTTTCCCCACCCCTAACATCCTGCTAGTACTTTCTGGTACTATGAAAACTGTTCAGCTAGGAGAAAACTTCCAGGCCAGTTCTAATTGGTGTTTATTCATCTGTGTCCTGTGATAATCGTGTTGTGTCTTAGTAATTAGGTTTTACTGTCAATTTCTGGAAAGCAACCAAGAGCAATGGCAAAAACTTATATTGTTTGGAACCTTTGAGGCTTCCCTGAATAAGCAACGTATGAGGAGATATCACATAGTTGGTATTTGGAATATTATTTAATTGCCTATAAGTTCTAGCTGGAATATCATAGGACATTTTTCATTTACATATATTGATTTAAAACCAATCGCCTTTAGGAAACTCAATAACTCAAAAAAGGAAGGGGAAATTAACTCAAAAGTTAACAAAACGAAAATAAAATTAGAATAGAAATAGATTAAATCGACTTGTAGAAAGACTCAGAAGTCAATGAAATCAATAAAAAAATCAACAAAAATGAAAGATGTTTTACTTTACAAGGTCAGCAAGATTGAAAAGCTTCTATCAAAGCTAATAAAATAGAAAGGAAACAAAGCATTAACATCAGACTTGAAAATGGAGACATCTCTAAAACATTGCACGGACAAGAACATGATAATAAAAGACTATTATGAATGATCATATGCCTACACATTTCATAGTCAGAACAATCCAATCCCTTGAAAGGCACAACGCTGGCAAGAATGAAGATAACTAAGTCTCATACATTGCTGCTATGGAAATATATAATGTTACAGCCACTCTGGCAAATAATATGGTGGTTTCTTTAGAAACTAAACATGCACTTACCATGCAACCCATTAATTATACTCCTGGGCATTTATCCCAGAGAAATGAAAAATTGTGCACACAGAAAACCTGCGCATGATTTTTCACTCATAACAGCATTATTTGTAATAGCCCCAAACTAAAAACAAGTAAAAGGACTCTAAGTAAGCAGGTGAGTGGTTAAAAGAACTGTTCCATTCATAATATGAAATGCTCATCAATGGAAAGGAACAAATTCTTGATACTTTGTGTGGATGGATCTCCAGAGAACTATGCTTAGAAATATAAACCAATCTCAAAGGTCATGCTGTGCTATCCCATTTACATAACATTTTCAAAATGACAAAATTGTAGAGTTTGAGACTAAATTAGTGGTCGTCAGGGATTAGAAATCGTGGGGTAGAGGGAGCTGTGACTGCAAGGAGGTAGCATGGGGAGATCTTTCTTGTAATGAAGAGTTTTGTGTCAAGATTATGGTGGTGGTTTCACAAATCTATATGTGATAAAATGATAGAGAACCATGGTTTACACAAGAATCTTACTATGTAGTCTAGGCTGGCCTTGAACCTGTGATAATGCTACTTTAGCTTCATAGTATGAAGTAGAGGCCCAATTCTTTTTTTGTTTCACATGTATATCCATTAGTGTCTGAAATATTTGTTTAAAAGACTTCATTCCTCAGTAAGTAATCTTGTGGCTCTTATCTTAAATCATGTAAATGTATAGATTATTTGTAGACTCAATTCTATTTTGATTCATCTATATCTCTGTTTCTATGTCAGTATCACCTAGTATTGATTTTCTGTAGCTTTGTGCAAGTATGAAATCAGGAAACTTCAAAGAATCTACTTATTTTATAATTGTTATTGTTCAGACTATTCTTTTTTTTTTCATTTCTATGTAAATGTTGTAAGTCACCCTGCCAATTTCAGGGGGGGGGAGAGACACGGTAGCTAGAATTTTGGTAGGAATTGTGTTCAATCTGTACAACATTTTTTTGAGCACTGCATCTTAACAATATTATCATCTTCTCTGTGATCATGGGATGTCTTTCTATCTATTTAGGTCTTGCTTAATGTGATTCGGTAGTTTGTTATAATCAGCCCTGCATATATTTTGTTAGATTGATTCCAAGCATTTCATTTTTGGAATGCTAGTGTGCATAAGATTATTTTCTTTTCTACAATGTGTGTATATATATGCATACATATATGCATGTACACATTTGTGTATGTGAATATGGGCATATACAGTCAAGTATATATGCATATTCATGTTTGGGGTGGTCAGAGGGTAACATCTGGGATCAATACTTGCCTTCCACCTTGCTTAAGATCAGGTTTCTTTGTTGTTTTCCCATTGCAAACTTCCAGGGATTGTCCTGTCTTCTCCCCATAGAGGATCTTGGATTACAGATGTTTGTGCTATGCATCTGGCTTTTTACAAACATTCTGGGTATTTGAACTCAGGTCCTCACCTTTAACAGCCAGTACTTATACCCATTCAACCATGTCCATCTCCCCAGTAGGGGCTATTTTCCTTCCCCCACCCTCTCTCTCTCTCTCTTTCATTTTGCTTTTTTGGGGAGGGGTTCTGTTTCATAAGCTAGCCTCAGGCTTCTAGTTTCAAGCCATTCCTCTATCTCAGCCTCCATAGTGGCTGAGACCACAAGGATTTGCCACCACAACCAATTATCAGAACTGTTTTCTTAACTTTGTTCTTACTCTCTTACTGCAATTATATAGAGATAAAATATATAGATTTTGTATCCTGTAGTCTTTTAGTTATAATAGCTATTTTTGTGGCTTTCATAGGATTTCCCAGAGTTAGTTTCACTAGTTTGTGTGTTTGTAGAAATTTGTCCAATTTGTCATCTAGGATTTTTCATTTGTCAGTATAGAATCATTCATAACATTCCCTTATGATTCCTTTGGGGTTTGTAGGATTGTAATAACGTAGTCTCTGTCATTCCTGATTGTAGCAATTTTATGCTTCTCTTTCTCACTCACCTAGACTAACTAAAGATTATGAAATTTTCTTGATCTTTTCAAAGTACCTATTTTTAGCTTCTGATATTCCTTTATATTTTAACCTATATATTTCATTTATTTCTATCAAAGCATTTATCTTCTCACTTCTGCTAATTTTGTGTTTAGTTTGTTCTCCTTTATCTAATCTCTTTAAGCTGGAAAGCTAGGCTATTGATTGCCAATCTTTCTTCATTTTGAAAGTAACCGTTTCAGTTATTTGCAGTGAAGCTATTTATATTATTTAAACATTGCATAATTTAGGGGATATTGTACTTTCATTTTCACTCATCAAAAAGAATTTCTTACTTTTCCTTGTGATTCCTTTTATTCTCTGACTTGTAGGATAGTGCTACTAAGTTTTCATATTATGATATCAAAAAATTTCTGTTATTGATCTCTAATTTCAACATACATTCCATTGTTTTGATCACTTTACATCTATTAAGACTTGCTTTATGGACTAGAATATATCTAATGCAATAATGTTTTAGTTTCACTTGAGAAATAATGTGTATTCTGCTTTTGTCAGACAGTTCTCTATATATCTGCTAAGTCTAGTGCATTTGGTGGGGACAGAGTCTCATTATGTAACTAACCCAAGTTGGCCTAAACATTTATTATTCTCCTGCCTGAGTCTCTAGAGCTCTGAGATTACAGGTGTATATCATCATCCTGCTAGGTCTAGTGAATTATAACCTTGGTCAACTCTTTTATTTCTGCATTAATTCTTGTCATTTTAAAACTCTGTATGGCAAGTAAGCATTGAAAATATTAAATTACTTTTGTTACCATCTATTTTCTCTTTTAAAAGTTATCAAATTTTGATTCATGTTATTTTGGATCTCTGTTGTTCAATGAATTTATGCTTATAATTGCTATATCTTCTTGATATTTGAGACTTTAGCATTATGCAACATTTCCATTTCCTTTTAGAACAAGTTTTACTTTAGAGTATATTGGATATAGGGTATTATGTATGCCAGATAAGTGCTCTGCCAGTGAATTGATGTTTCCATTCCTTTCAAACTTTTGTTTTGAGACAGGGTCTTGCAAAGTTACCCAGGTTATCCTCCCTCATATTTCTGAGTAGTTAGGGATACAGGCGTATATCACCAAGATCTGCAAAGATCCATTTTAGATTCCAACACAAATAAGTTAGAAGTTTAAGGATGGAAAAAGACACCATGACTAAAAGAGAACCATAGTAGCTATTATCATACTCAATTCTAATTTTGAGTCACCTGTATCTCTGCCTCCATGCCAGTAGCACGCAGCCTTGACTGACTATAGCTTTGTGTAAGTTTGAAATCAGGAAACTTCAAAGAACATATTTGTTTTTATAGTTGTTATTGCTTGAGCTTTTCTTGTTTTGTGTGTGTGTTGTAACCCGGAAGAGACTTAGAATGCCACACACAGAAGGATATGAGACTGGTGAGGAAGAAGAAAATTTGTGGTAGGGAAAAGGTAGAGGATTGGGATTGAGTAATAGGTGAAAAAAATGACACGAATTCAACATATTCATGTATAAATTGCTAAAACAATATAAATAAATAATGTGATTACTACATGCAAAATAAAGTTGGATCATGCTTTTAAATGTATCTGCTAATTTCTTCTTTTCAATTAGCATAACCCATCATCTTTAATATAATTGCTATTATAGTAAGATTTATATCTGCCACTTTGCCATGTTATTTTATTTCTTTATTCTTCTACAGCTATCTGTTTGCACGAATAGGTATTTTTAAGAAAGACAATCTAATCCCTTTATCATTTCTTTTGTTATCTTTTGAGTCATCTTCTTACAGTTGCCCTGGTGATTATAATTGAATTCTTAGTACATAACAATCTAGTTTATATTAATACAATTTTAATAGCATACAGTATATATAGTTCCAATTGTTCATTATTTCTTATTTATTTCTTATTTCTTTATATCTTCATGGTGGACCTGGGGATGGAACTCATAGCTTCATGCATACCAGGCAATGCTCAGCTATTACATACACCATAATCGACTTTTTTGCACCTTTTATAAAATATTTTGTTTATTTATGAGACACACACACAGAACATACATCATGTGTGTTCCATGGCACACATGTGAAGGACAACTTTCAGTGTCAGTTGTTTCTTTCCAGAGAGTTTTCAGGGATCAAATCCAGGTTGCCAGGTTCTCAATTAGGTTCTTTATCTGCTTAGTTATCACACTGACTTTCGCATCTTCATATTTTTATTATTGTAAAATATACTTATGAAATGAATGCTCACCAACGCAGATTTCTAATTTCCATGAAATTGTTCTTTAAATTTGATGGGAGTAAAAGAAATGCTGTGAACAGAATTATTGACCTTTTTGTTCATATGAATCCCTACTGTCTAGTTTTATTTCATTTACACTGGAATTATTCTTTTTGTTGTTTCTTATAAGGCAAGACACATAATGATGAATTTTCAAATTTTTTAATCTAGGAATATTTTAATTTGCCATTCATTATTAAAGATAGTTTGTGGGAGATTCTTAAAGAAATTAAAGATTGAAATGCCATATGACCCAGCTATTCCACTTCTGGGAATAACCCCACATACAGCAAAAAATCACCTCGATAGCACAAGCATGACCATGTTCATAGCAGCACTGTTTACAATAGCAAAGTCATGGAATCAACCCAAATGTCCAACAGTTGACGAGTGGATAAGGAAACTGTGGTACATCTATACAATGGAGTACTACTCAGCCATCAAAAATGATGAATTACTGGAATTTGCCGGGAAATGGATGTCATTAGAAACAATTATATTGAGTGAAGTATCCCAGACCCAGAAAATTAATTGCCATATATACTCCCTAATAGGTGGATCCTAGTACCAAACCCACCCAGCCCACCTAGAGACACTCAAAGATAAATCTGTAATACCTACAGTAATTGCAAGGATTATGAACAGGAGGGATGGGGTAGGAGGGCCACACCAGAAACAAGGAGAGAGGGGACCATGTTACAGCAGAGAAAATAGGCCTCCATCAAGGACTGCAAGTAAGTAATGAGACATCTGGTTAAGTTCACAGACTTTCGTTCCTGATCATTTACAACTGAGGGGGTATGATCTCACCAGAAGGGGAGGGCATATAGTGTGGCAGATAAAAAGTAACCATTTTGCAAATGGGTGATTGACCCCTCCCTCACTGTGGTTTCCTACTTTTATTACACCTACCTTTGAATGGGCTCTTATAACAAGACTCTAGTTTAACAGCTTTTTGTCTCTGGCCAGGGGGTGACATACAATACCCATCAGGATGGAGTGAAAGGCATTGCAGGAGCAGCAAAACTGCAAAAGAAAATCAATAAACCATAATCCAGAACTTCAGAGACTCTATATCAACCACCTGGAACTGGGCCAGCCTAATCTCTCCCCATCCTGAAGGTCAGGGAAATTTGCGGAAGAGGGGGCGGTAAGATTGTAAGAGCACAAGGATGGGAGGAGCAATGATATGCAAGATACTCCACACAAGTTAGGGCTGAAGCAATCATAATTGGACTTTGCATGCCCTGCGCAATGTCCAACACACTATTGACCTCACAAAGTCTAGCATCTGCTAAAGGCGCCATGATCCTTGGAGGCAAGGGATTGACAGCCACAGTAGTGTTCCTATGCTTAAGGGGAACACAGGAAAGGATTCAGGGGAATGCCACTGGGTCTTTGTACGTCATCGGAGAGGAGAGCCCAGAGGAGAGACTGGCAGGCACATTAAAGGATTCTCCGGGGATTGGGGCGGGGAGGCATTGGGGGATGGGGGAGGGAGGAGTGAGGGGAAGGGGATCAGGGGAGTCGGGGAAAGGAGGAGGGAGGGAGGGAACCTGTGTACCTACTAAGTTTGTATGAGCGGAAATAATAATAAAAAATGTTTTAAAAAATTAAAAAAATAAAGATAAAACTATTGGCTGAATATAGATTTTTTTTTGGTTAAAACCCTTTGTCCTCACAGCACTGTGAATACATGATCTTGCTCCCTTCTGGAATGTTGTTTCTAATGAGACATCAACTACTAATCTTATTTAAAATTCCTTTAATGTAATGAGTCACTTCTTTCTTGGTGCCTTTATAATTCTCTGGTTTTGCAGTTGTGTGTGTGTATGGGGAGGGGTCACACATAATCCAGACCTTAAACTTGCTCTATAGCTGAGGATGGCCTTCAGCTCTTGATCCTTTTTCTTCTACTTCTCTAGTGCTGGGAGTGAAGGAATGTGCCACCTCCTAGTTTGGGTTTCCCTTTTGACTCATTATAACGTGTCTAGATGTGTAGCTGTTTAAGTTTATCTTACTTAGAATTCACTGAGTTTCTTAGATGTGTACATTATTGTTTCTACTTAAACTTGGGAAGTTTTGAGCCATTACTTTTTCAAAGGTGCCTTAATACCACCTTTTCTCACATCTATCATGCTAGGACTCCCATCATGAGCATGTTAACTTACTGCTAGTTTCCCATGAGCTTCTGAGGCTGTTCACTTTTCTTCATTTTTATAGTTTCCTTTTCTTCTCTTAGATAGTAAGCAATTGACCAACTTCTGACTTGTTTATTCTTTTTAAAAAGTACTCAATTTTTTTGTTTACTTCCTGTTAAGATTTTTTTTTTTATTATTTCTGAACCAGGATCTCATGTAGCTTAGGTTGGCCTGGAACTTGTCATACAAGTAAAAATGACTCAATTTTTCTTCTACTACCTCCTGAATGCTGAGATTATAGGCGTGTATTACTATGCCTAGTTTATGCAGTGCAGGGTATTGAACCTAAGACTTCACGCATACAAGCACACTACCAACTGAGCTATATCCCCAGGTCCCTGAGTAAAATTTTCATTTCAGTTTTCATCCATTCCACTTTCAGAATTTTTATCTGTTTCTTTTCTCTGTTCTGTAATTTTATAATCTGTGTTTAGTAATACATTGTTAAAGTCGCTTCTAATTATTTAAATGTGGTTTCCCTCAATTTTTGAATGTATTGTGAAACTATTTGTCTAATAAGTCCAACTTCTGGGCTTCTCAGGGGTGCTTTGTATGGACTGGCATTTTTTTCTGTGCATAGGCCACACTGTGATGTTTCTTTGCATGCTCATATTTTGGTTGAAAACAAACCCAAATAAATATTTTAATTATGAAAATCAGACTCTCCTCTTTCCAGATCGTTGTTGCTGCTGCTTACATGGTTAGTGACTTTTTAAAACTAATTGTGTGAAATTGCTATTCTTCATCTTCTGTCCCACTGAATTCAGTCTCTGCTCAGTTAGCTTGGTGGTCAGCCACTGATTGGAAACATTTTCTGAAATGACTGAGACCCATCAGTCTACTGCTTGCCAAAGAGTGGCATGCTTAGGGCACACTTTCAACACAACTAGACAGATTACAACTCTACCTTAACCTTCCTTCTTATGTCATCTCGAAGTAACCAGAAATGTAAGCTTAGGCTCCTCTCAGTTTTTTTCAGGAGTATAAACCCTGCCTTTTGTAGCCTTATAAATTTCTAGGCCTATCTCAGATCTTTTCCAAGCTCTCTAATCAGCATGCCATTCTCCAGTTTATCCTGTGGAGCTTTTAGGTTAGCCTCTGTAGTTCTGGCTAGGTTGGCCACCTCATGCAGCCATGATATCAAACAAGCACCACTGATTAGTTTCAACAAAAGTTGTTTGATGGGATGAATCTATCAAAGTCTGGTTAAATAAAGTGATGGCTCTATAAGACACAATAGATAAGCCAAATAACTATGATTCTCTGGAAATAGGAAGGTCCTCCAGTTTTGTTCTTCCTTCTTCTGAAGTTACTAGTTTGCTTTTTTGTTTTTGTTTGTTTGTTTGTTTACTGTGATTGAAGGCTGTTCATCTTCAAGGTTGTGGAGAGCAGTGCAAGAAATCAAGGCAAGTTAAAATGCCACAAAGTTTACTTTCTTACTAAGATTCAATCTCTTAAACACAATTGTATTGCTAGAACCTTTCGGTAATTTCTAGTATTCTGACAATTGAACTACCATCCTGTAAGTCAGTGTTCTGGTGGGCATCTTTAGGCCCATTTTTATGCCTGAGGAAACTGAGAGTGAAAGAGGGGTTTGGTGACTTGTCTAGGGTTACAGCGCTAAAAAAGAGACAAGTTATGGATTATAATCTATGTGGGGAAATTCCCAACCTTCCTTTCCATTTCTGTCTGTCTGTCTGTCTGTCTGTCTGTCTGTCTGTTTGTTTGTTTGTTTATATATCCATATATCTATCTATCTAACAAAATTACTAAATGTCTACTATATGTTATGTACTATTTTTATATGTTGGGGATACAGTGATGAACAAAATAAAGCCCCTTCCTTGTGAAACCAAAGTGCTATTGGAAAGATAAATTATTACATAGGTGAATGAATAGTATCCTTGGCAATTGTAAGTACTATAAGGAAAATGAAGAAGAGTAGTGATCAGAGAATAACAAAGCTGACAGGAAGTCATTAGGGAGGGGCCTCCATGAGGAGGTGACATTTGAATGGGAATCTGAATAAAGTGAGGGAGGTAGAAACACAGGTGGCAGGAAACAAAGCATCTTAAACAGTAGGATAAGCACAGAGGCACTCAGGCAGTAGTGTACCTTGAGTATTAGATGAAGAGTAAGGGAAGAAGATGGATCAGAGTGATAGGAAGGGAAAAGGAGAAAACAGGCAATGAATTCAGAGGAGTAAGGGTGGCCATGGAAACAGAAGATGTGGGTAATGGTTCCCAGTCTTTGCTACATCTACACTCACTGGTAAATTAGCTACTTTTCCAACTATTATGAACAAGTACCTGACCAGAAGCTACTTAAGGGATGAAAGGGTTATTTTTTTGGCTCATGATATGTATCTTGCCCATATCCTAAGACCTAGATAATCTAATTCAAAGTGACGAACTAATTTGGAAGATGGAAGACACTTTAAGATATTATAGCATTCAGACTTTTAATCATAACATACCATCCCCACATCCACCATCTGGATGACACCAAGTTCTTCTGCCAACTTCAAATTTAGCCTGGTCCTCTGAAATCACAGGTATGGTGACCTCTGGATACTTTTGCCACTGAATCTGAGAAAAGACTCTCAGGCAGCCATTTTGGAGCAGGGAATCCTTGTGTGGAAACCTCAGTTCAAGCACTCCCCATTCAAGGAACTTTGCATTTATACAATTTGGACCTTCTGATGGATAGGATTTTGTCCTTGGGAAGCTTTTCCTATTGTCCCAATGCCAGTGTAAGTGAGGGATTTCCTTTTTTAAAATTTTTTTTTCAATTTGACAAGCATAGTGAGTACTTATCCTTGCTTCACTTCATCCCCCTTCCCTCCCATTTCCCTCCCTTCCTTTCATCAATCCATTCCACTCCCTCCACCCTCCTGCCTGTCTGCTTCTATGGACCCCAGGGTTCTCTCTGGCTTGTCTACTATTATGGGGGTTTAGACCTCTGTGACAAACCAAGTTGTCCCTCCTCGGGCCACCCCTCTGATAAGAGCATTTCCCTTCATTCATACAGCTTTAGTCCCTAAGGTTTCCACTGTATGTTCTTATCTCTCTTGAGTTCCTCAATAATCTATGGGGGCATGTTGGTATTTCAGTCATTATGCAGATCTGGTAAGGATAAGTCTCATTGCAGTGAGTTCCTGGATACAACATCCTTACCTTGAATGGATTGTCTTGTCTAGAAGTAGACCTTCCCATCTTTAGATTCTTACACTCTTACTGTAGGACCCATTTTTTATTGGAATGTTTGCTGTCTTGGTGTGTCATTTTTTGAGCTCCTTTATACTCTGGAGATTAATACTTTGTCAGATTCATAGCTAGCAAGGATTTTCTCCCATTCTATGGGATGCCTCTTTGCACACTTAGGAGTTTCCTTTGCAGAACAGAAGCTTTATTAATTTCATGAAGTCCCATTTGTTGATTATTGATTAGTTCCTGAGCATTTGCTGTTCTGTTTAGAAAATCTATCTAGGCCTATCAATTCAAGTGTACTCCTTACTCTTTCTTCTAACAATTCAGAGTTTCAGGTTTAATTCCGAGGTCTCTGATCCATTTGGAGTTGACTTTTGTGTAAGGAGAAATGCAATGGTCAATTCTACATGTAGATGTCCAATTTTTCCAACACCACTGTCTTTTTCTCCAGAATGCATGTTTGTCTACTTCATCAAAAATCAAGTGGCTGTATGTGTGAGAGTTTATATCTGGGTTCTCTGTTCTAATCCATTGGCTGATGTATCTTTTTTCTATGCCAGTACCAAGCTTTTTTTTTATTACTGTAGTATAATTTGAAATCTGGTATGATGATATCTCCCACAGTCCTCTTCTTACACAAAATTGTTTCCACTAATCATGGTATTTTGTTCTTCCATATGAATTTTTAATTTATTTTCTCCAGTTCTGTGAAGAATTGTATTGGGATTTTGATTAGAATTGTATTGAATCTGTATATTGCCTTGGGTAGGATGGTCATTTTCACAATATTGATCTTACCAATCCATGAACAAAGAAGGTATTTTCAATTTTTAGCATCCTCTTTAATTTCTTTCATTTTTTGTTTGCATTTTTCATTGTATAGATCTTTTATTTCCTTGGTCCAAGGTATTTATTTTCTTTGTAGCTATAGTGAATGGGATTAATTCTCTTATTTCTTTCTCAGTTTGTCTGACTCTGGTATAAAAGATGGCTTCTCATTTTTGTGTGTTGATTTTGTAGCCTGCCACTTTACTGAAGTTGTTTATTAATTTGAGTAGTTTCTTGGTTGAGTCATGTGAATCTCTCAAGTACAGAATCATATCTGCAAATAGGGATACTTTAACTTCTTCCTTATTCTATCCATATTCCTCTTATCTCATTTTGTTGCCTTATTACTCTAGCTAGGACTTCAAGCATAATATTGAACAGAAGTGGTGACAGTGGGCAGTCTTGTCTTGTTCCTGATCTAAGAGGGAATGCTTCAAGTTTTTCCCTATTTAGAAAGATGCTTCCTCTAAGCTTGTGATATATATAGCCTTTATCAAGTTGAGATAGGTCCATCCATTCCTCCAAAGTTTTTATCATGAAGGGATGCTGAATTTTGTCAAGTCCTTTCTGTATCTATTGAGAGGATCATATGATTTTTGTTTTTGAGTCTGTTAATATGACAAATCACATTTATTGATTTTCACATATTAAACCATCCTTGCATTTCTGGTATGAACTTGATTTGATCATGATGTATGATCTCTTGGATATGTTTCTGAATTTGGTTTGCTAATATTTTATTGAAGATTTCGCATCTATGTTCATTAGTGAGATTGGTCTATAATTCTTTCTTTTATGTGTCTTCATTTGGCTTTGAAATCACAGCAATGTTGGCTTAGTAAAAAAGGGTTTAGGAGCATTCTTTCTTTCTCTATTTTATGGAATAGTTTGAGGAGTGGTGGTGTTAGTTCTTCTTTGAACTAACTCTATCTGGACTTGTAGAATTCAGCACTAAATCAGTCTGGTCCAGGGCTTTATTTAGTTGGAAGACTTGTAATTACTGTTTTAATTTCATGTCATTGGCCTGTTTATTTTATTTTTATATTTATTTGTGTATGTATGCGTGTGTGTGTGTGTGTGTGTGTGTGTGTGTGTGTGTATCAGAGGGCATTGTATGTCCCTGTGTAGGACCGAGAGTGACTTCAGGAACCATCCTGGATTGCTTCTACCTCCTTATTGCTTCCCTCTGGGATTTCCCAGGCTCCACCCACTATGGCCAGAAGTGCAGACTGTTGCCTTTACATAGGATTTGGGATCCAAATTCAGGACCTTTTGCTTGTGAGACAGAGTCTTAACCCCTGAGCCATCTCTCCAGCCCATTGGCCTGTTTAATGTATCCATTTCATCTTTAGTCAATTTTAGTAGGTCATATGTGTTTAGGAATTCATTTCTTTTAGCTTGTCCAATTTAAGAGAGTATAAATTTTTAAAGTATGTTCTTGTTTTTCTCTGGATTTCTCCAGTATCTGTTGTAATTTCCCCCTTTTCATTTCTGAATTTGTTGATTTGAGTTTTCTCTCTTCTTTTGGTTAGTGAAGCTAAGGGTTTGTCAATCTTATTTATCTTTCAAAAAAACCCAGCTCTTTGTTTCTTTGATTTTTTAATTGTCTTTTTCAGTTCTAATTCATTGATTTCTGCTCTGATCTTAAATATTTCTTTTCATATGCTGCTTTTAAGGTTGGTTTGTTCCTTTTTTCCTAGAGCTTTCAGGAGTAACATTAATTCATTTATTCAGGATCTTTCCTTTTTGTGATGTAGGCATTTAGTGCTATGAAATTTCCTCTTAGGACTGCTTTCAATGTGTCCCATAGATTTTGATAGGTGTATCTTCATTTTCATTGGCTTCAAGGAAGTTTTTAATTTCTTATTTTATTTCATCATTTTATTTCCTCATTAAAAAATGTGTTAGCTAGCTTCCATGAGTTTGTTTAGTTTCTATTGTTTCCTTTGTTGTAGATGTCTATCTTTATTCCATGATGGTCAGTATTTAGAGAATGATTTCATTTTTTCTGTATATATGGAGGTTTGCTTTGTGTCCTAGCATATGATCTATTTTTTAGAATGTTCCATGGGCTGCTGAGTAGAATGTATATTCTTAGCGTTTGAATGAAATGTTTTGTAGATATCTGTATTTATGGTTTCATTTAACTCCAATGTGTCTCTGCTTAGTTTCTAGCCCATTGACCTGTCCAATGGTGTGAGTGGCATACTGAAGTCTCCTACTATTATAATGTTAGGGTTGATTAGTTGTTTTGTCTCCCGTAGTGTTTGTTTGATGAATTTTCGTGCTCCCATGTTTGGCGCATAAGATCTTCTTGCTGGAATTTTCCCTCAATTATGAAATAGTATCTATTTGTATCTCTTATGGTTTGCTTTACTTCAAAGTCTATCTTGTCTGATATTAAGATGACAATTCCTGTTTGTTTCCTCTTTCCATTTGCTTGGAATACTTTTGACCATCCTTTCACCCTGAGAAAGTGTATATCTTTCAAGGTGAGATGTGTTTCTCAGAGGCAGAGAATTGACGGGTCATGACATTTGATCCAGTGAGTCAAGACATTTGATCCAAGCAATAAGCCTGGGTCTCTTGATTTGGAAGTTGAGCCCATTGAAATTTAAGTTATTATTGATAGGTGTTTAATGGTTCCTAACATTTCACTGATCTTGTGCTGATATTATTTATTCCCTTTAGCTTTTTTGATGTGTTTATCCTTTTTTTTCCATCTTGCACATTTCTTTCATTATTCTCTGTAGCCCTGCCTTATTGGCCATATAGTCTTTTAGTCTGTTCCTGTCATGGAATATTTTTCTGTCACCTTCTATTATGATCGACAGTTTTGCTGGATATAATAATCTGGATTATCATTTGTGTTTATTCAGGACTTGTAATATGTCTCTCCAAGCCCTTCCAGCTTTTATCATTTGTATTCAGAAATCAGTTGTTATTTTGATGGGTTTGCCTCTATATGTGACTTATTCCTTCTGTCTTGCAGCTCTTAAAATCTTGTCGCTAATGTGTATATTTGGGGTGCGACCTATCAGATGCCATGAGGTGTTTTTTTTTTTGTCCTGAGTATTTGATGTTCTGTATGCCTCTTGAATCAGGATGGATATCTCATTTTTTAGGTCTAGGAAATTTTTTTCTATTAGAGAGATTTCCTTTTAATAGTGTAAATATCTTAAACAATTACAGTTGCTTTCTCTGCATCATGTCTTGTCAGCAAGTTTAACCAGGTTCAAACTTCTTCTCTCACCATAGTGCATATCTTTCATTGCAAATTTGAACAAATACATTGAGCACTAACTATACACTGTGAATGCTGTTATTTTGAAATTTCTTCCATCCCACAAATTAGTTCTTTGAATTCAGACTAACTGGGTCTCAGGACATAGGCAAGATACAGGTTCTTTTCTAGAATGCAACATGAATAGCTTCTAGTCTAGTTTCTAATCAAATCATAGCTACTTTCTAAGTTGGTCCTTTATTGTCTACATTTCTATTGGCACTCTGGTCTTTCAAACTTTCACCAAAATGGCACATTAAATTCTACTTGTGAGCCTTTCCCAGTCCACAGCTTTAAGACCTTTCACATTCTTTTCACAAGCCAGTTTCAAGGGCTGATGAGCCACAAGGCCATGTTTAACATAGCAACAGTCCAATTCTTTAACCATTTTTCTGTATTATTTGCTATTCCTGTCACTGTGAATGAATACCTAACAAATGCAATTTAAAGAAGGCAGGGTTTATTTTGGCTTATGATTTCACAGGACACAGATCATCGGGGCACAGAAGAATGGAGGTGAATGCATAAGTTGCTGGTCACATTGCATCCACAGTTCAGAAGCAGAAAGAGATGAAACCCAGTGTTCAGTTGGCTCCACTCCCTCCATTTTCTCTTTTTATGCAGTTTGGGATCCCATTCTATGGGATGGCACATCCTACATTTAAGGTGGATCTTTCTTACTCAGTTAAGCTTGTTTGGAAACACCCTTACAGACATGCCCAGAGATGTGTCTCCTAAGTGATTCCAAATCTAGTCAGGGTAACAAGGAGGATTAACCATCATACCTGGGGAGCTTTGCAAAATTCCACATGCAGGCTGCATTTAGAACCAATTAAACCAGAACCTCTGGGCTTCAGAGTCAGGTACCAGTATTCAGATGGATGTAACATGTATCCATATTTAGCAAAATATAGTATCCTTTAGATCATTATCAGGCCTTTGGCACTTACCATGGTTTGTAAAAAACCAGAGATAGTTTTCCATTAAGTTTGAGGTTAGCCTGAGAAACACAGTAAGTGCCATGCCAACCTGGATTACAACCTTGTCTCAAAAAAAAAAAAAGGAAAGAAAGAAAGAAAAGAAAAACAAAAGTGGTAGACAATTGTTCTTATCAGCTCTGGTCACATCTGTAAATGTTGGAGATGTGCAGGTAAGAATTTGGGAAGGATATAATCATCAGGACACAAGATATAGTCAAGTCATCTGTGAAATCCCAGTCCTTTCTAATTCTTCACAAAAAGGTTATGGGTGAGAATGCCTGGCCACTGTGTGCCAGAATCTTTGTCTTCTCAGGTCAACCTTTGAAAACCCCTGCTAGGAAAGGGTCACTTTACCTTTGAGAAAAGAGCAACTTAGGCGGGTTTCCTCACATGTCCCAGATCAAGCATCTGGAAGGTGGTGGGGTCGGGACTTAGGTTGAAGTCAGTGTGCTGCCTACTCTTATGCTAAATTTTCTAGGCCATACTGCCTGCCCTTAAAGAGCTTCTGGGTTACTCCAAAACATCTATGGACTGGTGATGTGGCTTAGTGGTAGAGGATTTTCTTAATATGCACTAGAATCCAGGTTCCATCCCTAGCATCAAACACACTCACCAAATGAGACTGGCTAAGCAGTATGAGTGGGGATGAAGAGTATTGATGGAGTTTCAAGGCAGGGATACCAGCAGAGCCTCATGAACAGAGTACGGTGGGTCAGCTGAATGCCTTGATGACTAGGTGAGATGTGGAGATCCAGGGAGGGTGGCACTACAGGCCAAGGGAAGCTCAGGAGCAGAAAGCAGCCTGAAGGTAACAACAAAGACAGGTCTCTATATTGGTTTTTATCTGTTTGACCTGTGCCAGGCACTGTTTCAAGGACTTTACAGATAGCAACTAGCTGAGTCCTTACCACAATTCTATGGAGCTGGAAATCCAGCTCTGATGAGTTTACTATGGTGAAGATTCATAAGCAGGGAGATGGTGTTTAAGCTGGAAAAGCAGGTGAGAGTTTTGTGGAGATGGCCTTAGATGGTGGACTGAAGCGTCCATATCTAATTCAGCAGGCACATGGAGTTGTGAAGAGGTTCTAAGCAAGGGTGGGGGCAAAATCAAAGAGTGCATTTGGAAGATTCACCTGGATGCCACAGGTGGGACTGAGGCAGACCTTGAGTGAAGCAAGATCCTGGTTAGGATGGGAGAGGTATATAGAGGGGACGTGCTGGTGGACCTGTGACACATTTAGGGGTGGAATCAGCAGGTGTTCAAGAGGATGGTATTTGATAGCAACACAGTGGACCTAGGAGTTGTAACTTGGACCCCAACTTCAGAATTGCTAGAAATATAGCATATGGTTTTAGGTATGTTACTGATTCTCTCTGTGTGTCTCAGTCTTCCCATTCATACCATGAAAAGACTGAATATGTCCATCTGGAAGGCTCAACTGAGGCTGCCATCTTTTGTCTGTGACTCTAAATGACCAACCAAGCTGTCAAAATTTCATTCACAACGGAGCTTCCCAAGAAGAGAAGCTTGTCCTTGGGTGCTTGCTGGTTAAAAGTATGCCCTGATTCGCATTTACTAAAGTGCCAGTCACCCAGAAATGGCGAGAGCAACAGCAACTCGAGAGGGCTCTATGAAGACTCCCAAGGTCATGGGCACGAACAAGTCCAAGCTGTCCAGCATGCTTGGTGGATACCATCATCACTGCTCTCTCTACTCGTTGTTGGAAACACAGATAATGTAGTAACCTGACTTGCAGGCACTCAGGTCCTGGAATCCCCAGAAGCTTATGGTATGATTTTCCAGCCCAAGCTCTATCCACCCAACACAGAACTTCACAGTTTACACAACTTTTTTCCAACTCAACAAGTCTAGAAGGTAGAAATGATTATCACCATTTTGCAAACGAGGTCCAGCTGGGATGTCAGGGAACATCTTTCCACCAGGCCAGTTTACCCACTAACATGTGCATTGGCATGAGCCTTTGTGAGTACCAGAGCAGGGAGGACTGACTCATGGTACACCTGGAGAAACTGAGGCCCCAAGAAGATAGTCTTTTAGCCATCTCCAAACCCAGTGAGGACACCAGAGCCCAAGCAAGAGCAGGTGCCACCAAGAGCCTGGGCCTGGCTTTCATTTGTCACTGGGCTGGGTGCCACGCAGCTTGCCCAGGGCCATGGTTCAGGCCCAAATTGGGGTGTTTGGTTCCTTTCTTTATGTCTCCTCTTGTAACTCCAGCTTAACACTCCCCAGATGGCTATTCCTGCCGGCTCCCTGCCCACGCCGCCATTCAGACGGGAAAGCAATCATTTCGCAGCCCCATTAATTAAAGACTAATTGCTGATTGGAAACACATTGACTGGGCCCTGAGCCGGTATCATGTTGTGGGCCCTCTGGCCCTGGTGAAGGCTTGGCCTTAACAAGACTCTGGCCCCCCAGCGGCTTGCTTGCTCACTGCGACAGCACAATTGGACCTGGACTTAGGCTAATGAGGTGTCAGTTGACTATTAGAACCACATTGATGGGGGAGGCTAGAGACTGGACCAGATAGGAGCTGACATATGTAGCAGTCATTAGTTCTGAAGTTGCTGTGCTTCCAATAATGGCTCCCGGGGGAAGGAGGGACTCTCCAACCCCTGCCCCCACCCTTTCCCAACCACTTAGTGAAGAGCTCATCTTCCAGGTAACCCCCCAGAAGCTCTCTCTCCCCGACTCGGAGTGCTCCAGCATATCACCACCCCATGCAGCCACCAAGCACCTTCTCTGTGCTGATTCCGGGGACTCAGAAGTGAGTAATATCAGCTGCATTCCTTGAGCACCTCCTACAAGTCAGGTGCTGCTCTTGCTGCAGTCCATGGCCTCCTTTCTCACAAAAGCCTTTAGGAAGGTTGAAGCTCCAGAGTCCACATTTCACAGAAAAGGAGCTACGACCCATTGCACACCCACCACAGCAGTCTAGGAGTCAAAGCCAGGCAGTGTGATATAGAGTCCTTCCCAGACCTCTGTGGCCCACAGGGTAATCCCAAGCTTGGAGAAACACCAGCAATGAAGGTACTCCAGTATAGGGTCCCTGGAGCCAGAGCCGGGGTGGACCAGAATCTAGGACAGGAAGCTCAATCCAGGCATGGGATGAGATCCGAAGTGAAGACTTGACAAGGGAGTCTGGCGTGGAAAGGACATTTTAAGCAGAGAGGCTGGTGGGAGAACAGTGTTTGTGTGTGACTGGATCCTGTCTAGGGCTCCTAGCTTCTGAGGAGATATAAGCTAGGCTTTGGGGTGACCTTTGGAAGTACACTCTGTCTGCACCCGGAGAGTGGGTGGACTGGAAGGGGAGGCAGAAGGCAAGGCCAGAGTTCAGATGCTCCTGTAGTCCAGGTGTACGGTGAGGTACATGGACTAGGGACAAGGGTAAGGGGGTGGGCAAGGTCCTGCCTTCATTCTGGAGTCTCCTCCACAAGCTGGAACCTTTGCTGTCCAGCTGCTGTTGCTTGTGGGGAGGCCGTGAACCTTATTGGTGTTGGATTCCAGGTGGAAGTAGGTCACTGGGAGCGGGCCTTTGAATAGTTGAGTCCAGTTCTGGTCCCATTCTCAATCTCCCAGCCCCCTGCGATGTGAACAGCTCTCCCACACCTGCTGCTGCCGCCACCACGAGGTGCTGCTCAGGAGCATGAAGTTGAGTAACTATGGACCAAATCCTCTGAAACGGGGAGTCAAATCAGTCTCTGTCGCTTTTGTTAGATATTTTGTCACAGCAATGCAAAAAGGCTCTGGAGGTAGATTGGGGGAGAGATGGGTTGGTTTCCACCCCAACCCTCCTGGCATAAAAGGCATAGTATGGTCTCTCCCATCCTCAAGCCTTCAGTGGCTCCTAGTTGCTCTTTGCCTTGGAAGGGGAGGAACTCTCCTACTTCCTAGCTATGTGGCTTTGAGCAGGTGCCTCAACAAATCCAATAATAACAAGTGACTCGATGATCCTTATTTTATGGGATTGCTGTGACAGTGAACCGAATGTCCACAACCTGTGGTTTCTTCATGAGGTGCCAGGCAGAGCTTAAGAATCACCAGAAGTTTGAGATCATCAGTGTTAGTTTCCACTCCCTGTCCCCCAGCTGACTTCTATCCTTTCTACATCCAGTCATACTAACCTATTCAGGGGTCTTGTGCATAAGCCAAACCTGCCCACCTCTCTGCTTCTGTTTGCTCTTGCTGCCAATTCTCTGTCCTTTTTGTATCCACCTTCATGTATCCCAATGCGTCTACCCTCTCAGGCTCAACTGCTGCCTCCTCCTTCCTAGAAGCTTCTTTGGACTAGTCTGACCAGAATAAATGGCCACTCGTACCTCAGAGTTCTTCGTTTATGGGCAACAAAATGATCTGAATTCTTGGTTTGCATCCCCCACCCTTCCGTGGAGACAGAGGACTGAATGGACAGACATATGCAAATGGTGGAGAGCCTGTGTGGTTCTAGACAGTTGTCTCCACCCTCTCAGACTCCCCTGGGCTCACATTCTGCCCCAGAGCACTAGCCCCACATGCTTGCAAGGTAAACAGGGACACAAGCGGTGGATACAGTGAGTTACAAGAATGGCGGCTGGGGCAACCACAGGGAGCAGTAGGGCCTGCGGCGAAATGGACAGCCCATGCCCATCTGCAAGTTGGCATGCAGGCTTAAGGCTGCCAGGACTTAAGAGTCTTTTGCGAAGAGTAGGAACTTGGGATTTTTATAGAAAACCACGCTATGGTATCGTGCTAGTGACTAGTCTGAAGCTTCTTGGAGATGTTTTAAGATTAACGACAAGAGCAAAACAAACTCTGGTTAAGTCTGGCCCATAACCTGCTTGTTTGTTGTCACAGCTTTCTCTGTATGTGTTCGCAGGACACCCCACTGGCCACTCAGTCTGGTGACCAGCACCTCCGTGCTCTTTTCAGATTCCTCTGTGGAACTCAGACATGTCCATAAACCACGGGCTCTATGGCTACCATGATTATGAATGTGGACCTAGAGTCAGACAGATGCAAAGTCATGCCCTATCTCTGACATGTACTAGCTATGTGGCCCTGGGAATATTATTTAACCTCTCTGAGACTCAGTTTTTTTTTTCTGCCTGGGGAAAAAAGACAAAATCACTCACTCTGCTGGGTTTGTCGTGCCTGCCAAATGAGCTAATGGACGGTGAGCCCTCTGTGAATCATCATTGGTGCAGGTGTGCAGAGATAGTTCAAGGAGCTAAGATGACAGTATTGGGGCCTTGCCTAGAATGGGCTGAGGCTCTGGGGTGGATCCAGACCACTTTTGAAAGCCGAAAGATCAGCTACGCTAAGCCAAAGCTACAGGGGCAGGTGGAGATTCAGAGAGTGTGTGCCTAAGGAGGGGCAGATCCTTGAAATTTAGAAATCCTATCTGCACTCCATAGCTTCCATCTTACTTACAACCCCAACTATCCAGGACTTTCTACAGGCTGGCCTGCTCCCAGCACTTACAACCATTGCCTCATTTAACCCTTTTTACAAGCCTGTGACACACACACACACACACACACACACACACATACACACACACACACACACACACACACACACACACACACACTGTCACCATCAATTCCACTTTCCAGATGAGAACACTGAAGCACAGAGAAGTTAAGTGACTTACTCAAGTCACACAGCAAGAAAACAGGAAGCCGAGTCAGCTGCAGAGACCACAGTAACTGGATTAAATCCCTCACATACAATTCAGTCTGCTTATCATGCATTTTGTTTCCTCTAACACTTTCTATAGATCTTGAGGGCAAGGTAGGTTTGGCCAAGGAGGCTGAGTTGAAATAGGGCACCAGTGAGTTCTAATGTGGGTGCAGAATGAGTCCAATAGTGTTCCCAAGGTAGGCAAAGCAGACTGGAACCAGTGGAGGGCCCAATGGTTAGTCCCATGCTGAGACCCACACACTCACACAGAGGCAGACACAGCTACTCACAGAACCACCAATCAACCTGCACACACCCATGCAGACAATCATGCCAAGTCCTAGCACCTTCACTCATGAGGCCCTATGTGCAAACACAGGCACATACACAGGCAGAACACTCCCAAACACACATGCCCCGCTAGGGAGGCTGGAGAGGGGTCATTCCAGGCTGGCCCACAATGCTCCTCCTCAGAGCACTTCTGCCGCCACTGGGAGAAGAATGCCACCCACTTGGTGGCAACTCAGCCTCTTTCCTGGTCTCTGCCATGCAGGGCATGGCCAGTGGAAGCTCCAGGTTTCTGCTTGGAGGCATGGAGGTAGGGAGTGGCAGAAGGAAGGCTAAGACAACATTCTAATTTAGAAATCAAGTCCAAGGAGAGCAGCCGGCCTTTGGTGTCTGCTGGAGTGTTAGAGAGGCAAGCAGGAAGGCCAGGAATGCGAGACATCCTGGTGGACTCACTGGGTTCTGAGTAAGGGATATTACAGCAAAGACAAACTTCCCCGCAGATTTGCTGTGTGACCTTGGGCAAATCGCTCCTGTCTCTGAGCTATAGTTTTTCCATTAGCATTAGGGTCAAGAACTCATATCTGGAGCCAGAATGCTAGTTGTTTTCTGTTTCTGTCTTTTACCAACTGTGTGATCTTGAGCAAGTAGGTTAACCTCTATGTGCCTTCCATTTCATCACTGTACGATAGGTTTCATAATATGATGTAGCTCACAGTGTGGACATGAGGATTAAATGACTTACTGCACATAAAGCTCTTAGGCTACATGAATAAATATATTCTTGCATTGGAGCAGCACTGTGTAAATAGCAGCTGCTATTGTTGCTATTGTGCTGTGGGGACACAAATGCCTGCTGCACGGGGTTGCGGAAGAAACACGTAAGATGGTGCTTTGGCAAAGGCTCTATGGACTACTAAGATATATGCAACAGTAACAAAGCACTGCTTGACGTGGGCAAATGCTGGCAACCCCAGCATTTAGAGGGCCATGGTAGGAGGGTTGAGAGTTTGAGGGGAGTCTGGGACACATACTAAATTCCAGGCCAGCCTGGGATAGATAGATGACAAGATAGTGTTCCAGAGAGAGCTGGATCCCGAGGCTGGGGAAGGTCTAGAGGTGTTACACCTGAGTATAACGGCCTCTATGCAGCATCTTCAGGCTCTTCCTAACCATGCAATTGTTCAGTGGCTTGCTCTCAAGTTCTACCAGGCTTCCTCTGGCTTCCCAGCCCTTGCATTGGCTGTTACCCTGAACTAACTTCCCCCAAGTAGGTGCAAGTCCATCTACTCTCTTACCTCTCTAAAGTCTTCATGCAAATATCACCTTCTTGGAGAGGCACATCACTATGCTCTTAAGAAATTCTGCATCTCCCTTACAGGCGGAAGGTCCTGAGTTCAGATTCTAGACTCCACGCATAGACGCCAGGCAGAAGCGGGGGCGGCCTGCATTTCTGGTCCTGGTAGGGCGGAGCCTGTGAATCCCGGGGCAGAGTAAACAAGGAGGAGGTGGAGGCGTCCATAGTGGTTCCCGAATTCGCCTGTGGTTCTACACACACACACACACACACACACACACACACACATACACACATGTGCACACACGCATACACACACACGCATGCACACGTGCACATACGCACACATGCACAATTGAATAAATAAAAATTTTAAAAATTAAAAAAAAGAAATTCTGCATCTCAGCCCCCCTCCAGCAACCTTCTTAGATCTCCTTGAGCTTTCTAAAATATGTCCCTTTCCTGCACACGACATACTATATGTGTGATTTGAATTGGACATTTTCCTTACCTTCCTATCCCACCGCTAGTTCCTCCAGTATCAAAGCTGTATGTGATTTCCTGATTTTTGCTGGATGAGTACATCAAGAGGTCCTGGAAGGGTGAATGTGGGGGTGGGAGGAGTGGGGAAGCAGACCATAGAGGTGTTCTTAAAGGATGCCTGAAGGCTGGTCCCACAGCAGAGGCAGTCAGAGGGTGGCGAGGAGGTGCAGAGACACACAAGAGAGCAAGAATGTAGCCGCTAGCTTGTGGGTGGACTGAGTTCCAGGTCTTGGCACACGCCAGCCCGAATCCAGGCATAAGTACTATTTGCCAAGGGAGTGATTAAATATATGAGCCACCATGGTGTCTGCCAAGTTGATTGAATGTGGAGGGAAAAGAATAATTCAAAGCTAACCCCCTCAGCTTGAGGCTAGGCCACCAAGATATTAAATGGGAATAGTCCCAGGTGCTTGAATTGAAACCCCAGAGATTTCACATGCATCGCACCTGCAGACATCGGCTCAAACATCATGTCCTCTGCCAGGACTTCCTGCCTCACAGCTTGACCACATCCTTTTGACTCGTCCACCCATGCCCCTTGAACTTGTCTTTAGACTTCTGGTCTCACTTGAATGTATTGCATCTCCAGAACCTAGAGCTGGAAGTCTTTGGACTTGAGCAAGCCCGCCAATTCATTTTCTCTCTCTTCCTCTGTTCCTCTTGCTCCTCTTTCTCTCCCTTTTCTCCCCTGTCCTTTTCCCTCTTTTTCTCTTCCTGATGCCTTTTCTTTACTTCCTACTCTGGTCACTAGCAAAGACTGTTTGAGACGCTTCAGCCAGTGGTTTGGATTAAGCCACAGGAACTGAGGGTGACCTGACCTGCAGGTTAGGCACGGGATGAGAAGCCTGGCAACGTACACAAGAATTTGGCCCCAATTCACCTGAAATTGGAGACCAGTTTTTGAGCTCCAGGCATTGGAGGGGTTCATGAACCTTGAGCTACACCAGTCACAGATTCTCAACAGACCCACCGGCATACAGCATGTCCCCACCACACACCAACACTGTGACACCCCAAAGCATGCTCATCTCATGCTTGCAGCTATGACATGTCCCCACCATGGTATTTCCACTTCAGCAGGGATGACATCACATTTCAGGCCATTGACACACATGTGCACTCATGCGCGCACACACACACACACACACACACACACACACACACACGAACACACATTTGCATGAACATATACCACAATGCATAAACTATCTCTAAAGTACAGATAGTCACTTTTGCCACAAACCAGGCAGCATAAGCATGCTGCAACTCTCACAGCACAAGAGACAGCCCAACAAACACCCTTGTGACATCAGAAGTTTCCAACATAGACACAGCACACACATCCCCCACCCCACTTCATTCCTCCTTGCCACAGGGATGTGCGCGCGCGCACACACACACACACACACACACACACACACACACACACACACACGCACACAGAGGAACTCTCCCTCCTAACCTTCCTCCCTCCTTATGCCTCAGCTGCTGAGCCATGCCAGGCTTGCCTCAGGATCCTGGCTGGCTCCAGAACGCAGCTGAGCGGGCAGGCGCCATTTCCTAGAAGGCTGTGGATTTGGCCTCAGCTGATCAAACACATGCTAGGAGGTCCACGTTTGAACTGCGGCTCCAGGGGTGGCTGGTATGTGGTCCCCACCAATGAAATGCAGGCAGCAGCTGGCTGCTGTGGGACACCCCATGGGGAGGGGCTGACGTGACTGAGCTTAGTGGGTGGGGGCCAGGCAGGGCCCAAACTGATGTACTTGGGGTGAGGGGGGCGTCCAAAGTTCAGGCACTGGTGGCTGGGGGTTGGGGGAGCACAAGAATGCCTCCCCAGCAGGGGCCTGAGATAGAAGCTGAGTCATGAGGTCAGAAGAGAGGCTGTGGTGGAAAGACAGGAAGAAGGGTGGAGGGGAAAGAAAGGGTGGAAGGAGGATCTTGAGACTCCTCCAGGCTCTTCTTGCAGGAAATGACAGAGGCAGGGATCAGGAGGAGAGGCAGCGGGAACCAGTGCTGGAGATTGGCATAGGATAGCGACTGGAAAAGAGGATGAGGCTGGGGCTGAGGTAGAAGGGTAGCCTGGGACCTATGGCAGGCCTGGGGATCCTAGCTGCTCAGATGCAAGGGTGGAGAATTGTAAACCAGACAGGAGGAGGAATCACCGGTGAAAACTTAGGTGTGCCAGTCTCCTGACCAAGAGTGACCCATCGCTGAGTGTTCTGGTTTAATTTTGAAAAATGCTCCACAGGCTGCTATCTTGAATGATCGATCTCAAGTTGTGGCACTATTTTGAAGGTTGTAGAGCCTTGGGGAGGCAAGGCCAGGCTGGTGGATGGAGGTCACTAGGGGTGGGCCTGTGTCCTCTGCTTCCTGACTTACTGGTGTGTGGAATGCCTCTGTCTCATACTCCCACCACTGCAGGAAGGACTGTACACTGGAAATCCTGAGCAGAAACTCCTCTTCCCTCAAGTGGCTTCTTTCAGGTATTTTGATCACAGCACTGAGAGAAGTAACTAATACATTGGAGAAAACAAGGAGGAGAGACACATACGATAAAGAACCTCACTAAGGAAGGCCATTGGGGCCACATTCTGCAGAGGGGACCAGAGAGACTTACAGCTCATCGGAAGTCCCAACTCAGAAAAAAAAAATCTACCTCTTCTTTCAGGTCACCAGAAAGGGCCTGACTTACAGCTTCCTATGACAGGTGGGGCAGGATTGCCAAATTCAGATATTGGTCATCCGAAGTTCTGACCTCAGTAGTACCAGAAGGTGGGAAGATGAAAGGAAGGGAGGCCTATGTCCTTTTGGGGATGCCATTTGGTTCAAGAAGTCCCCAGGCAGTTGACTCAACCCGGATAATTGATGTATTTACATGTGACTTATGCCAAGGGATCTAAATGAAGTCCCCCTGTCCCAGTCCACCCAGGCTGAACCTCATAGCTGGGTTCTAATTTTATGTTCCCAGTCACCTGTGAACTTCTGAATACTTTGGCCCCAGCATCCCCAAGAGGCAATCCCCCTGATTTGGATGCCAACCTAGTGTCCAAAGATGAAGCCTCCTCTCCCTCTCCCCCTCCTTTCTGGACTGAGCTAATGCCACCCACACATAGCTAGCACTTCTCACTTCCCAAAGCATGAGCTCATTCGAGTCCCATAACAATCCTGTGAGGCTGGCAGAGCAGGGATTATTATCCCTTCTTTCAGGCGAGGAAACTGAGGCCGAGAGAGGCAAAGGAATTACCACAGTCACACCGCTAGCAGCTCCACCCACCAGCTCCAGACCCCACACCTTTTGTGTGAAAAGGTGGACTTTCGAAGGTTTGAATGACATAGCAAGATTGAAGTCTGTTCCCAGGTAGGAATCCAATAAAGGTATGAAGCCATATCTACTCTCTTCTGGAAGGTACAGGAAGAAGGGAAAAAATAGATACCTCTTCTACATCTGGTAGTGGCCATGTACTGGATTAGGTTCTTGATGTGCATTGCTTCACTTCATATTTATACAGTTCAGTAAACCTGGTCGTTATTGTACAGAAACAGGTTTCAAAAGTTATATTGCTGGGTCTCAAGTCACACAGTAAGTGATGGAGTTAGGTCTGATCCAAAACCCACATTATTTGGGCAAAATTCTCTGTCCCCTTCCTTTGCCATGTAACCAACCACCCCCAGTTGCTACAGGGAGCATGTCCCTGACATGACTTAAGTGAGCAGCCTTCAGAAATCAGGAAACTGAGATGAAGGAAGGGGAAAGGGAAACTTCGGGAGGGGTAAGAACTCCAAGAGTTTGTGGGAGAAACCAGATTCCTCTGGGGAATTGAGAACAGTGTCCCCTCCTGCTTTCTTTCCTCTCACCCTCCTTCTTACCGCAGCCTGCCTGGGGGATGGAAGCGCCGTCCCTGAAGGGCTGCCTGTTGGCAGATGCAGAGCTGGAGGCCGCTCCCCAGAGGCCCACATCCTGGGTCACCTCCCACTCAGAACCACAAGGAATCTGGATGAGAACTCCAGCATTTCTGAGCCACCACATGGCCTCTCCCCTGCCATCTCCTCGCCTTGGCCTGTAAATGGAACCCCAGACTTCGGGAGACAAGTCCACATTGTTTCCCTGCTGGGGTGGTTGGGGGGGCAAGGCATCTGCTCCTCATGCTGCCTCTCTTATTCTCTCTTGTTCGGATAAGAAAGATGTGGCACGTTCTGACCACCTAACCGTTCAGTGTTTCCCTTCCTAATCCCTTCCTGTTCCAACTTTAGCACATTAGAAAAATGCCACTCCCGAACTAAGGCTCTCTCAACCACAGATGAGACTAGGGACACAACTCTTCTGTAAAACAATAGTCGAACAGTGTTTGTTGGTCAGTCTAATTTTGAAATTATCCCCAAATAATAAAAGACTAGAAAGAACATAACAGTAAAATGAAGGGGATTGCCAGAAATGTATTGGAATAATAGGAAGGTCACAGACCATAGACATGGTGAGTAGACTCATTAGATTCTTGGTGGTCATAACTTGTGTCCCCTTTAATCGGTCTAAACAACATCATGGCTACAATTGCCAATGCCATCTGTTTTATCATCACTTTTCATTTTTGCTATCCTGGTCATCGACATTGCCGTGTTCATCATCACCTTCATCCCCTATTCTCACCATGGCTGCTTCTACCATTATCTTCATTGTCACTGACATCTTCACCAATCACCGTTACCATCACCACCTCTGCAGTACTATCCCTGCCATCACTATCATCACAATCATTATCACCCCACTTGTCATGGTCACCCTCCTCCTATTCCTCAACTCCATTTCTACCCCTGACATAGCCATTGTCATCACTACTGGTCATCATTACCAAGTCCATTGACACCATTGTCATCAACATTGTGTTAGACATTTTGTTCTGATGACAAAATCCCTGAGAAATCTACTTAAGAGAAGAAAGATTAGTTTGGGCTCACAGTTTCTTCGTGGTAGGGAAGGTGAGATGAGGCAGGGCAGCTCACATCATGGTGGCCAGAAAACAAAGAGAGAACTATTGAACTCTCCCTTTTCTCTTTTTATTTTATCAGAAACCCCACTTTTTGGTGGTGCCACTTGCTTCTAGGATAGCTCTTCCCTCCTCAGTAAATCATCTCTAGAAATATCCTTACAGACACAGCCAGCCATACACAGTAATGTATGCATTACTAATCTCCTAGGCATTCCTCAATACAGTCAAGTCGATTAGATTAACCATCCCAACCACCCTCGCCCTACCATTCCCAGCACCTTCAATGCTATAGTCATTATCACTTTCATCGCCATCACTTTGTCAGTAATGAAATGTATCATTATGGCCCTGCATTCGTAGATCCAGAGACGATCATAGGTTCTCCCACAGAAAATAAAGAGAGTGAGGGCTAGCAGCAAAAGTGTAGTCATTAAAGGTCCCCTGACATCTGTTTTAAATATGGCCAAAGATGGCACCTTGGTGAAGAGCGTAGGTCTGTGCAGCAGAATGCAGGAACACTGGACAGGACTCTGGACCTACATCAACCAGGGCGGCTGGCCTCTAAGCTGCAGGGTGGGTATATGTGATTTGCAGACCTCCCTCAGCTGACTCAGAACAGATTCAGACCATAGCTGGCCTAGATGGATCCTGAAAGTCTGTGGCCAAAGGTGAAGGCAGGTAAGTAGGTGGCAGCAAGCTGGAGAAGGGCAAGGAGCAAGAGGAACTGACTCCTCCATTTGGTCCCTGGCTAAGAGGATGACTCCCACATTGCTAGTACCCCCGAATCACTCTGGAGTTGGAGTCCTCTTCCATGTGCTCAGTCCAAAAGGTAGCAAGGCCTGGCTGAATGGAGATGCTAGTGGAGGCAGGAGTGACTGTGGGCTACTACCTCTCTCTACCCTCAGTCCTCTCCTAAGGCCCCCATTCTCTTCTCTTCCCTTCTCTGACTTCCCTGCTCTTGCAACCTCTGCCATCAGCAACCTTACAAACATTCTACCCTTGCCAATCTTCCCTCCAGCCTGCTTTTCAGACCACAGACAGGGTGGCCTTACAAGAGACCCTTTCTTTTTTTGTGATGAAATAAGTGGAGCAATGCATTTTTATTTGCACACACATGTACTATGTGGACTCCCAGAGACCGAATTCAGGTCGCCAGGTGTATAAGCAGGTACCTTACCCACTGAGCATCTCACCAGCCCAAGATGCTTTCTAAACCTTTGTCATTTCCCTCTGTGTATGCATGGAGTTCTGGGTTCCTGACTTCTGTGCTTCCCTCATAGGCATGCATCTCTGTGGTGGCTTGGCCCCTCCAGCCTCTCTGTCACATTTTCTTTCTCACAGCAAACATACCAGTGGCACACATACTCACATTCACCATCCCCACGTGGCACAAGTGCGCGTGCACGCACACACATACACACACACACACACACACACACAGTTATCAACCTCTGCACAGTCCATCTATCACCACAATCAGCAGTCACAAACTCCTGGGCACTTGCCATGTATTGGTTTCTGTGCTGAGTTTTGCCTAATTTGGAGCAGTCAATGCTCCTTGTGCCCTGTGTGTTGGGCAAAGTTCTTTTTTATAGTCAGGAGAGTGGGACTCAGATAGATTGAGGGACCATGGCAACACCATTCGAATGTGAAGGTCTGACTTCTGAGCATGCCCTGGACTCCACCCAGTTCCACGGAGACAGACAGAGTTCAATATATATGCCTGTGTTCAATGTGACCCATGCTATACACACTCGTAGAGCACATGCATACTTCATATCCGGGTGTACTCCTTTTGCACACAAACATGGTTGAAGTGTGAAGTCTAAGTAGCCTTGCCCACTACTAGGCACTTTACTTACCTAAACAAGGCAGGAAATGCCATGTCACAAATGTGTACCATACACCAAATCGTGTGCTAAGGGGAGTCCATGTTCCCAGGAACATGTGTGAGGCTATAATACACGCATGAATACACACACACACACACACACACACACACACACACGCACGCACGCATGCACGCACGCACGCGCATGATTATACGTAACACACATTAGGTAGATTTTTCCCTATGCCTGGCATCCTTGGATCGAAGAGACTATGGATGTAGGAAAAGTGTTTGGTAGCATGCTATTTGATATACAGGCAGCAAGAGGAGGTGGAGTGGTTGGTAACTACTGAACCAGTTAAAACAAGGTCTTAGGACTCCTAGACTAGGGGATATGGCTCGGGGGTTAAGCCTCTGCCTCAAAAGCAAAGGACATGAGTTTGGGTAACAGATCTCATGTAAAAACTCTAGGCAATGCACGTGCGCGTGCACGCACACACACGTATACCCACATGCAGGCGCACAAAATATGCTGCTCAAGCTGGGAGGAAGAGATCTTGGAAGTCACCCTCCCTTCCCCCCACCAATGATTTCTGCTTGCTAACACAGGGATTCATCTGGGAAGTGGTACATCCTGCCAGCCTCCCTGGACTCTGGGTTAAACTACCTCTCCGGGCTCCAGGGACCCTGTGGGAACCTCTGTGAGCTTTCCCATGCTACCCCACAACTTTGGATCTGAGCTCCACTTACTCTTTGAAATGGGAAATGGACAGGAAATTAAAGATAACTAGACAGTTTGAGAGGTTTAAGGACAAGAGAGACCAACATGATTATGTCATAGTCACTCTGGGACAGGAGAAGCCACCAGAAAAAATGTAAATGCCCACAGACCAGAACAGTATGAGAGCAAGGGCAAGGCCAGACAACAGATAACAAAGTCCTGAGGGTGGAACAGAAGCATTAATCACCCAGCAGGTGACCACCCCAACCCAGCCTAGCAAAGCAGTAAGCCCAAGGAAGTGGGCTGGAAGGCCCATGTGTGGTGAAGTAGCTGCTTTGTGCCTGCTGGCTTGGGAGAACTTTTAACGCTGGGAGGGCAGAGGTTTCCCTGGCTTGGCAACTGGCATTCTTTGGCTAGGGAACTTAACTAGTTCTTCTAAATCCTAAAGGAAAGGCTTGGAGTCCAAGGATTGTACATATGGAGGAATCCCTAATAGATGTCATGTTCTAAAATGTTCTCTGAACTGGGTGCTTTACTTTTAATCCTATACTGTGCATCCTATCTATGTGGTCTTGTACATGTCATCTCCTGTCTGAACTTGGATTTCCATATTTACAATGAATGAACTTTTGGAAGAATAAAATGAAGTAAAACAATTTTTCCTGAGCACGAGGATTGGTCGCAGTTTTTTTTTTTTTTTAACACAAGGAACCAGAGAGTAACTATTTTAGGCTTCATGGAATATGCAGACTCTGTTGCAACAATTCAAGTCTGCTGTAGTAGCACAAACAGGCGCAGATGATAGGTAAACAATTAACATGTCTGTGTTCAATAAAACTTGATCTACAACAACAGTCAGGAAGCCCATCTTGGCCCGCAGAATGTAGTTTGTTGACATTTGAACTAGTGCTAAACACTTGAGTTCCATTATCTCATTTGATACCCAAACAGTCCTGATAACATAGATATTACTATTATTCCCATTTTGTGGTTAGGGAAACTGAGACACTGAGTAGTCAAAGAACTTGCCCAATGTCATATAACTGGGAAATGGCCTAAACAGTTTTTGAACCCAAGACATTTGTCTCATGAGTCTATTGTCTGAACCTTTACACCGCATACCTTCCAAAATAGAAATGATGATTAGAACAATACTAATCACTGCACACAATTCCATGGGACCTCATTTGTTCCCAGAAGGGCTATCAGAGATAACAACAGTGCTCCCTGAGGAGTGGCGACACACTGGTGTATCACAATCAGTTGCACAATGTGTCAAGAGTCATTTGTTGCTAATAATAGCTTTAAAAAATGACTTAGTGCTGCTTTGAGAAAGAACAAGTTGACCCAGTGTTATCCCTTTAACAATGTACCTCTCACTCACGTGCATTCAGATATGTTTCCTGAAAGTAATGAGAAAGAGCTGGGTTTCAGCTGCCTGGGAAGGAATGCTGGGGAGGGTGCCATCCAGAGGCCCATTGTCCATTGGTCATGAAGACCCAGTATCCCTAGATTATCATAAAGACTTGGAGGGAGGTGGCCTAATTATTCCCATGGGGGGGAAGCAAAGGCTCATGGGAATGCAGGTTAGTGTCAGACATAAGCCATTATTAACTGGAACAGGCAAGTATAGCATCACAGTAAAAGGCAAAACAGCAGTCGAGTGCTGTTCAAGTCCTTGCCTCTCATTTGGCCCTGCTGTGCTATCTGCAAGGTGAAGATATTGCTAACAACATGCCTGATAGTGACTGCTATGAAGATCACAGGACAGAAGGAGTGTCTGAGGCTGTTGGGACAAGCAATGTAACCTGGAAACGGCTCAATGAAAAGAAAGGGAAGAGAACTATAACATTTAAGTGACGGTGCCAATCTAGCCTGTGCTACTATTCTAGTTGCAGGATAACCAAAGTTATGAAGTGTGACCCTGCCTCAAAACACAGACATAATAGTAGTGCTCATCATCGTCATCTCCAAGATGGTGGCACATACCTCTAATTCTAGCAGTAGAGAGATTATGGCAGAAGGATCACAGGTTTGAGGCCATCCTGGACTACATAGCAAGACCTGTCTCACAAAACAAACAAAACCAAAGAACTCCTCAGTAATATTCCAAAAAAGCTCTTAACAGTATCTTAAAAAATAAAGTCCTCCCAGCAACTAAGAGTTGGAAAAAGCTAGCTCCATTGTGCAGATAAGGAAACTGTGTCCTCAAATCACCTAGCTAGAAAATCAGTTGGACAGAATTGGAAGGCAGGTTAGTCTGTGAGTGGAGAGCACCATCGCCTTGGCAGCCTTGGACTTGTGAGTCGGGTATACACATCCAGCAGATGGTCACTAAGCACTTCCTGCGTGCTCCTAAGCACTGAGGACCAATCCCGATCTAGACATAGTCCCACTGCCAAGGAACTGAAATCTACGGGTGGCTGAATATACTCTGGGGTCCTTTCCACTCTGCGGTGCTGTTCCAAATCTGTCATGATCCTGAGCCAAGTGCCTGCTCCTTACCTCAGTGTACCCCATCAGACACTCTCCCCAAAGGAAATCAGAAGGAAAACTGCCTCCCCCAGTGCTCTCCCCTGACCCAAGCCACACTGTCCTGAGCGATTTCCTGCCTGGTCAAGAACAAAGACTGGAGGAACTGTTTCTGTGGGACATCGGGTGCGTCCTCCCAGGGTGTGGAGGTTGAAGACCCCAAGTTGGCCCAGGCCTGACCCTAGTAAGCTGTCTCTGGGAACAATGGTCAGAGGCGTCTCCCCAAGGCTCCCATCAAGGGTGGGAAGCAGAGCTCAGGATGGGCTGGCCTGGGCATTGTTTAGAAGGCACATTTCCTGGTGGCACTGGCAGCCGGAACCCGTGGGGTACTGAAGGGGGCTGAGGAGTACCACTGTCATTCTTTTCCATCAAAGCATTCATTCTGCTCCCATTTTCCCTTGTCACAGGGCTTTAGAGCTGAATTCTATCTAGCCCAGCCCAGGGCAGCTCAGGCGCTCACAGAAACCACGTTGGGTAGTAACAGTAACTACCCAGTAACAGGACATTCAGACCACCCCCCCCAATCAAAACATAAGGAGGCAGGAGAGAGTCAGGCAACAGGACTGTCAGGGATGGTCTGACGGTAGTAACATGTAGACTGCAGCTCTCTGGTTGGCTGGTGGCTCTCAATGCACTCCCTGACTGCTTAGGTAAGCAGCCTGCCCTCCATTCATACCCTGCCTGAGTGGAGAGCTGCAGGCACAGCCCTGCAGTGAATGCAGCAGCTGGGGCTACCAAGGCATCCAGGCAACCAAGAGAAAGGACTAAACAGTCAGCAATGCAAGGAACTCACCCCCGGCTCCTGCCCCGCCTCACCCGTGCCTTTGATCACATACAGGCTAGCCCTGGCCCTGCCCTCCACATGGCCACATTTCTTCAGTACCCCCCTTCCCCCACCCCCACGCCACATCTGGGAAGGGCTCTGCTGGGCCTTTGGGCCTCACCTCTGTGTGAACCTCTCCTTTGATCATACCATCCACAGGGAGGGAGAGAAGCTGGGAAGAGCAAAAGCCCCTTTCCTTTGCTCGGTCGTGCACACCTCTCTGGAGCTCAGAGGAAGCAAGCAGCATGCTGGGGTTTCTCCAACAAAACACAAAGCCGGTGTTGGGAGCCTGACCTTCCACGGGCCAAGGTTTCGAGGAACTGAGTGGGAATAACTAGGGAATGTGTGCCCCCAGATAACAGAAAGGAAGACAGGCACCTATTTCTTTTTCTCTCCCTTAACCATGCCGATAAATATAACATCTATAAATATAATTACAGCTCTTGGCTCTTCACAGAGCACTTCTCATGTGTTCCTCCATTTAACCCTCTCAACAACCATGGCAAGAAGACATTATTCTCATCCTCATTCACACAGGAAAGCAGAAGCATTCACAGGCAAGGTCTTCAGCCTCCTGGGGCACATAGCAAGAAAGCAGTGGCACCAGAATTTGACGTCAGTCCTGTGACCTCCAGTGTCCCCATCATTTTCACTTTCAGTGCAGAACTCTAAGACTGGACAGAAGAAGTGCTATGCAACAGGCCTTAAGCTGGCCGGTTGGTAGGTGGTACTGAGGCTGTACTGGGGAGATAAGAGGCATGAGAAGTTCCGGGTCAGCCTTGGCTAAAGGGGAGACCTTGTCTCAAAATAATCACAAACTAAACAATAAGGAAAGAAACTGTTGAACATGGCAATGCAGGCCTGTGATCCCAGCACTTGAGAGGCTGAGGCAGGAGGATCATAAGTTCAAGTCCAGCGTGTGCTCCATAGTGAGACGTTGTCTCCAAGAATGAAGGCCTGGAGATACAGCTTAGTGGGACAACACGTACTGCATGTGTAAAACCTAGTCTCTCTGCTCCCACTACTATAAGAAAGAGAAAGACAGAAAGACAGACAGAAAGACAGACAGACAGAAAGACAGAAAGAAAGAAAGAAAGAAAGAAAGAAAGAAAGAAAGAAAGAAAGAAAGAAAGAAAGAAAGAAAGAAAGAAAGAAAGAAAGAAAGAAAGAAAGGGAGGGAAGGAGAGAGGAAGGAAGGAAGAAAGAAAGGGAGGGAGGGAGGGAGGGAGGGAGGGAGGAAGGAAGGAAGGAAGGAAGGAAGGAAGGAAGGAAGGAAGGAAGGAAATTTTTTATTCATCTGCTAGCTTCTAGGGTTAGATCATTTGTTACTGTCCTGCTAATGCTAGCCTGATGGGACTCTCAGCAATTTAACCCTGGCACTTTGCCCGTATGTTCCTAGCCCTTGCTGTGTCTCCCGTAACACCATTGGGATGCCCTGTGGCTGACACCAGGTACAGGGCCCTGTCCATGCCTCTGCCGCACTCTGCTCCTGAAGAGGGATGCTCCTCTGTTTCTCTTGCTGCTCATCCTACAGCAATGCCGACCAGGGGCTGGGCCCGGGATGTTGAAGAAGGGAAGCCTGAGTCATCTCCACGCCAGGAAGCACAATGTTTGGCAAGGTTCCTGGGCCCAGCTCAGAAAGCAGCAGAGCATTGAGTTACAGAGGCCGGCCAGGGGCAGGGAAGAGGCAAGGAGAAAGGGGTACCGGTGAGTCCACAGAGATGAGATGCACGCAGCAAACCAGGGTGTGCAGGCTCCTGCCAGGGGAAGGACCTAGGAAGCCCTGGGGTGTCTGGCAGAGGAAGAGAGACACAGACCATTCTTCCTTCCCAATTCAGGCTCTGCAAGCAGGGCCCTCTCTCCCCTGCAGAGGTGTGTGACAGCTGGGACAATTCCAGAGGAGGGTTCTCCTGTACCCAACAGGGAGAGGGCGCCGCCTCCTGCAGCCTCCCACTGCCTCCTGCTGCCTCCCTCTACTTCTTCCTGTCATGTCCTTGGCCACCAGTGTTTCAAAATATACTGGTTCTTGGCTGGCTGTTTACTTAAGAATCAAAAACATAAAGTTTAAAATTCATTCCCACAGCTTTAGCTCTCACCTCTCCATAGATGATTTTCCAGTCCAAACTGCTCCTCTGAGCTCCAGACCCACAGAGCTGACAGTCGACTTTAAATGTCCTCCATGGTGAGTTCTCACCCCCCAATGGCTCTGTCTCAACTGTGCCAAAACCCAAAATCATCTCTTCATCCCCATGCGCCCACTCCTGAAAGTCTGTAGGAGTGATGCCACATCACATGAGTTAGACATCAATCTATGCATCCCTCTTCTTCCTTCCTCCTTTCAACACTTATGAGTATGTGCCAGGCACTGTGCAAGGAGCTGACAGACAGCAGGGAGGGATCGAGCATCAGCGCTACTTTTCTTCAGTAACCAGAAAATTGCGTGTAGGCTCCTAAGGTCTGAAATGGGGGAGTACCAGTGACTGAGAATATCAAGTTGGCTTGGTGGGAGAGTATGAAGTTGAAGCCTGGGCTTGGAGTGGGACCAGCTGAAGTATGGATTGTCCAGTATAGGCTTAGATTTGGGGAGAAAGGCCAGTGATTGTTCAGATAGAGGGAAAGGTTGCCAAAAGGCCAGAGGTTCTAAAGAAAAGTTGAGCCAGGCAGGGTGGCACACATCTGTAATTCCAATGCTCAAGAAGCTGAAGCATTAGAAGTCTTCTTCTAAAACAGAGGTAGAGGATCTCAACACCCTGACAGAATGGAATCCAGTAGAAGAGCAGTAAGGTGGACAATAGTGGCCAGCCGCAGTGCAGAATACCGGTGACCTGGCAGTGGTCACCTAGAATCGGGCCAACTTGATGTCTCCCCATCCTGAGGCTCGACACACCTCAAAGAAGAGGAGGGTGATAAGACTGTAAAAACCTAAGAAGAGGAAGGTCCACCACTGGACAAGACATTCCATTCAAGACAAGACTGCTGCCATCTAGGAATTCAGTGCAGTGAGACTTGTCCTTATCAGACCTGCATACCGACATGCCCCCATGGACTATCCAGGAACTCAAGAGAGATAAGAACATACAGTGGAAACCTTGGGGACTGGCGCTGGATGTGTGAAGGGAAATGCCCCTATCAGTAGGGTGGCCCAAGGAAGAGCAACTTGGTATGTTACAGAGGCTTGAACCCCCCCCCAAGAATAGACAAGCCGGAAGAAACCCTGGGGTGCATGAAAGCGACCAGGCAGGAAGGTGGGAGGGAGTGGGATGGATTGATGAAGCAAAGGGAGGGGAATGGGAGGGAGGGGGGATGGAGAGAAGTAGGCATAAGTACTTAATATTTGGGTAAAGGTAGAATAAAATAAAATAATTTTAAAAAGAAGCTGAGGCAGGAAGATTTTTGAATTCAAAGGCAGCCTGAGATAAATAGTGAACACTTATCTAAAAAAAAAAACTAGGGCCTGGGAGATGGCTCAGGCTTACAGCCTTTGCTGCACAAGCAAAATGACCTGAGTTCAGGTCCATAGATCCCCAGGCACATATGTCGATGGCTTGAAATTCTGGCCTGGGAAGATGGAGCCTGAAAACCTGCAGAGCAAAGCAGTAAGGAGGTATAGCATTCCAGAAAGATTCCCATTGTCATCCTTGAGACCACACACACAGACACACACACACACACACAGATGCACAGCCGCACAGCCGCACAGCCGCACACACTCACAATTATAGGCTTTGTGGCAATGGGGTGACTTGAAGGTAAAAGTTTCACATACAGACTCAAAGTTATGACTTGAGGCTATAGGTGGAAGGAGATGAGACTGAAGATGTGGCTAGCTACCAGAGCATCTATACTAGAGCAGGGGCTCCGCCTTTATTCTAGGAGCAGCAGGTGCCATTTGAGTGCCTTAAACAAGCTAGTGAATCCACCATGAGCTTTTGAAAACTGGTCCATCTTCCTTACTCGCACATCTAAGCTCAAAATGTTCTATGGGTAGAGTCAGGTGCAACTCTAACCATCTCATTGTGTTTCAAGCACAGATACAGACCCTAATGTAGGGTGACTCTGCTTATGATGTTTGACTTTACAGAGCTACCAAGTCAACATGCGCATCCTAGAAACTCTTTTTAGAATTTTGAGTTGTGGTCTTTTCCTGGGATAGCCCTATGCAGTGCAATATTTTCTCACGAGGCTGGGCAGCAGCGAACTTGAAGCTCCTAGTTGCCACAGCACTATGAGGGGGGACAGCTGGTACTACACAGTGTGCTGTACTATTAAGCTGTGATATTCCTAAGTTAAGTGTCCTAACACATTTTGACTGATGATATTCACCTACAATGGGTTTAAGAACAGAGGGACATGGTCAAGGAACATCTGCGCATCTGTAACTCCCATGGCCTTCCAGATGAAGCCACCTTTCCCCTCAGAGTGGACACACAGTCCTCCCTCTCAGGCCTCACACCACCCCTGGCCTTCTCCCTGTGGATAATCCACATGTGCTTCTGCCTCCAAGTTTTGCCTGTGGATTACTCTATTGAGTCTTGTGCAGTTTAGCAATTGTTCCCTTATGCTTCAAGGTCTGAATATAAGGCCACCTACATATGATCTCCGGCCCCTTCCCTTTTCTATCACCAGTGTTGAGCAGCTTACTGCTAGTGCTTCTGGAGTTTGTCTGCCATTTCATAGGCATGAAGACTCGTGGTGTGAATCTGTCTCACAGTCTCCTGCTTCTGCCTCTCCTCCATCCTGTAGGCAATGGCTGGCCAGCTTAGACTCCCGAATCTGCCCAAAAATTCACATCCACTTTGTCTTACATGTTTCCTTGCAGGCTTCTGGGCCCATCCTGACTGAACTGTGGCTTCTGCAACCTCCAAACCCAGCTGTCTCTGGATTTGCAAAGTCTTCCTGATTAAGGAATACCATCAAAGCCTGGCCTTGCTTTCTCGAGCTGTCTGGTTCTCAGTAGATCAACACCATGTATGATTTGCTCATTCATGCATTTGTTTATGCTAGGCATTTAATCCAGGACCTTGCACCTGGCAGATAAATGCTCTACCACGGAGCTACATCCCTAGCCCTGGGTTTTTTGAGACAGAGTATCTCCATGCTGCTCAGGCTGGCCTTGAACTCAGAAGGCATCTGCCTCACATCAACAGGAACTGGGAGCACAAGTAAGCCACCACACCTGGCAACACTGTTCTGAAGGTCCCACCTCTGAGCAGGGCTTGCCTGCCTGAGTCAGAGGCAGAGCTGCTGGAAGCTCTGGATGGATACCCAGTCCTCACCTGCAAGACAAGGAGGAGCCAGGCTGGATCTGTTGCTAGGAAGTCACGATTCTAGAGGGAGGAGTAAAGTCTATCTGGTAGAATCCACCCCCTGTCACTCGCCCAATACCATCCTTTCCTAGCCTTTTAGGGCTTACGGACTGATGGAATTTAAGAGATGCAATGCACTCTCCACTCTAAGCTAGAGCCACTTTAGGAAGCTAGAGACTGTCTCCCCTCCTCCACTATCCACATGCTGAGTTCTCTCTGCACATCAGCTTGGGGCCTCTGGGCTACCTTCAGGAAATGGGGTGCTTCTGTACAACTCGCCCGTAGTGGGGAGGAGGGGCAGAGATGGCTTGATATGGATTTTTGTGGTTGGAGGTGATTGGAATCCCAGCTGTGTTCCCCAGCCCCTTCCCCTCTCCTCTATCAGCCCCCTCCTCCTTCAGAGATGAGCAGGGAGAAGGGGGAGCAGAGGGCTCTGACGGACTCTCAGGGCTTGAAGATACCCCACAAGTATGTCTGTCAGACTTGTCAAGGAGACCAACAGGCCCCAGGGATGGATAAAGGCCGGATATCTGAGGCAGATGATCCTGGGTGATTGGGCTATCTGCAGGGTCAACAATGACAGACTTCCCTGAGGAGAGGTTCTCAGCCCTGGCTTCAGAGATAAATTACCGAGTGAGATTATACAAATACTGATACTGAGGTCCTGGGCCCACAGGCTCTATTCTAATTGACCTGCGTTGGAGCCTAAGCATTGGTGGGCTTTACAACCTCCTTAAGCATGTCTGCTGTTCCCTCCATTACCCCCCCACACACACACACCCTGGCTTTAGGGCATGATTTCACCATCAATTTCTGCACCATCAATACTTTAGAGCCCCCTGTATCTCCCCATGGAACAATCGTGTGCATGGTGGAGAGGTTTCCTTGGACTCTGCTCATGAAGTGCCTCCAGCGATTACCTTCTATCGCTCCCATAAGATGACAACCAAAAATGTCTCCAAGCATTGCCAAGTGTTCTTGACTGAAAGCCACTGTATTAATTCCAGGGCCATCCTGGAGATGGGAAGGCATAGTAGGGGAGGGGCAGAGTCCCTTCAGAGGAACTATCTCCATAGCACTGCCCTTCTGTCCAGAGTTCCGAGCAGTCAGGCAGGTAAGAAAGCAGGAAGCACAGTTTCTGTCCTCTTGACCTGCTGCGGGGCGAACCATGAGCATAAGGTAATCTGGATACAGATTTTATTTACTCCAGGGACACGGAACTGAGAAACCAAAGGTAAGAGCCTATGTTGGGAACCAGGGACCCCAAATTTACCTCAGACTTATCCCATGACATTGGATATTGCACTCACAGCAAAATGTATCCAGGTTAGCTTTCAGTTTCTGGCATTTACTTTCTCTGCCCTTCAGGAGCAGAGGACATAATGTAGCGGTCAGCTAGCTTCTTTTTAAAGGGCCAATAATTATTGGAAACTTTGCAGAGATCATCACGCCTGCTCAAGACTGCCCCTTAAGTATGGAAGCGGCCATCGTTCATATATAAATGAATAGGCACATCTGACTTCCAATAAAACTTTATGAAAAGGGTTGGCAAGATGGCTCAGGAAGAAAAGGCAGCTGTGTACAAACCTGGCAATAGGAGATTGGGTTGATCCCTGGAGCCTCATGGTGGAAGGAGAGAACCAACCTCTAAATGTCCTCTACCTCCACACATGTGGTGGTGTGTAGCATAATCTCTCTCTCTCTCTCTCTCTCTCTCTCTCTCATAAATAAGCAAAATGTTTTTAAAAATAAATAAAAACAGTCAGATTTAACTAGGCATGGTAGGTTATGCCTGTGACACTTGATAATATTTGGCAGGTTGAGGAAGGAGAGTGAGTTGCTCAGGGTCACTTTCAACTTCCTAGAGAGTTCAATTCAAGGTCAGTCTGGTATTTATGAAACCCTGTCTTAAAAATAAAAACTAACAGAAAAATGGATGGAGGTTAAATTGGGTCTGCGGGATGCAGTAGTTTACTGGCTCCTCTAATGCATACTTTAATACAATAAAGCAACTGTCAATATAAAGTTTACATTAATTGATAATGTTTGCCAAACTTGGTGTCTCAGCCTATAGTCTCGGCTGCACAGGAGGTTGAGGCAGGAGAATCACAAGTTTGAGGTCTCTTGGCTACTCAGTGAGATTCTGTTTCAAAAATAAGAACTACGAAAATGACTGGGGATATGTCACAGGCATGGAGCACTAGCCCATCATGTGTGAAGCCTGAGGGTGAATCCCCACTAATGAAAAAGGAGATGATAATAGAAGAATTGAGCCCCACATTATTTAGAATCTATGGGGAGCTATATTGTGAAAGACACTATATAGGGAGGCAGTGGCATCTAACCTAGACTCAAGGACCAAAATCTGAAGCCGGGAGATGGGGAGCAATGGAGGATCCAATAGGACTATAGGCTTTGTTCTTGGTCTCTGAGAATTCACTGTTGGGGGATGGAAATTACACACCATGGATCAGGGAAAGAGAGAAGCCAGCTTCCACAGGAAGCGGCAGAGATGGACTAGAAAGAGGGAAGTCAGCATATAGTGGAGGCAGAAAGGGCAGAGAGGAAGGAGGATGAGTTCAGAATTCTGTGGAGAGTTGGTGGCTGATGGGTGTGGATGTTCCTCTGAATTGGAGAAGGGCTGCCTTGAGGGAGATGACCCAGAGGCAGTTGTGACACCACTGCACAACCCATGGGGAAGAACTGAGAGGGGCTGGGAATATGGTTCTTTTGAAAGAGTGCTTGCCTGACATGCTCGAAGCGAGACCCTGACTTCAATCCCCAAGCACTGCATAAAGCCGGGTGTAATGACTGTAATTCCAGTGCTTGGGAGGTGGAGAAGAGAGGATCAGAAGTTTGAGCTCATCCCTAACTACACAGCAAGCCTGAGGTTTGCTTGATATACACGAGGCCCTTAAGATTAGCGCACAAATGTAGTGATTCTTTGGTATGGATATTGTTTTAAAGACAGATGGCTGTATCTGGCTAGTGCTAAAACTCGGCAATTGAAAATAAACATGTTTGACTAAAAAAAAATTCCTTAAGGCCATTATCATAGATGAATGACACTACGATGACAATGAAGAAGGGAGGGAGGAGGAAAGAAAAAAGAGGAGCAAGGGAAGGGGACCTGGAACCCTGAAACCCTGGTGAGAAAGAGACTGAGGCAGTGCAGGCAGAAGACTGGGGGAAGCCAGCAAGTGTTCAGGCGCTGTCTTGTTGGGCTCATCTGTTTTCCTTCTCTAAGCTCTATCTTGTTCTGTGGGCACAGCATCGAGTGACAGAGAGCACAGCAAAGCTCTCTGAGAACACAGGAAGTCTCCATGCTTCCAGGAATCAGAAGAGGTCTTGTGTCCTGTCCAGACTGCAGAGACTATTTCCATAAGCTAGGGCGGTGAGCATGTTGGAAATGCGAGACGGGGTGGTGTGGGGTGGACATTCCAGGCTAAAGGAGCTGGATGAGGAAAACACACGCAAGCAGGAAAACACGTGGACTGTTTTGGAAAATCCTGAGAAATCAGCTTGGGGGCGGGATCATAAAACAAGAGCTGGGTATGTTGGGTAGGTTCAAATACCACATAGATCCTGCAACTATGTGCCCTTGGGAAAGCCGCTGACTGCAGCCTCAGTTTCTTCATTTGTAACAACACTCTTCCTTACCTCTGGGGAAGGAATGAGGAAAGAGCCTTTGCACTGGAATTGGTGTGTCTCTAGCTCCTGGATGGGTTTCTAGACGAATTCCATATGTCCAAAATGCTGGGAATTCCCAGGTGGCAGCCAGGGATGCCCAAGGAGTCATTCCCAGGGAACCTGGCCCTTTCCATTATCTAATGCCAACTAGATTTTTCCAATGGAGGGGAAAGTCTAGATGAGCCTAGAGTTGGACCCTTGAACAGCAAATCCCTTCTGGCTCTTGCCAGCCTCCATCTGAGGGAGGACAAGGCAAGACAGGACCTGGCAATTCTTGGCTATATGGGGGGGTGGGGCTGACTTGGGACTCTTCCCTATGTCCTTATTTCACAGGTGAGAAGAGGACCAGGCAGCCAAAAGGCAGCAGGGCTGGGCCAGAACGGAGGTCTGTCTGGCTCCCACACCATGTTCACCCCTGCTGCTCCAACACTCACGCCCACTGGCTCTGAAAACGTCCATCTGTGGCCATGTCCCTGGGGGCCTCTGCTGCCTTCCTCTGCTCAATATGGCCAGTGGGGTTTTCTGTAGGGTGTTCCCTCTCCTTCCCTTCATCTACTCTCTCCTTCCCTGGCACACACCCCATCTGGCCAGTCCTGAAGCCCATAGCTGTCCACTTCACTGGGACGCAGACAGATGACATTGGAACAAGTAAAGTGTCCTTCTCGTAACCTTGAGTTCTGGCAAGGCCGATTTCCCTTCGGTGATTGGGGCCAATGACAGCTGAGTGGTAAGAAGACAAGCCATGTCAGAACGGGCATGGCCAGCGCATCTTAGCTTCCTGCCAGGGCAGCTGCCTCTCCTCCGCAGGCAGACAGCTGGGAATACCCCCATGAAGTGACAGGGCTCAGCCACCGCCCTCCATCCGCTCAGCCAGCCAGAAACACCCCTGCCGACTGATGGGACACAGTCACTTTCTACAGTTTCAGACTGATCCCCAGGTTCACTCCTGCCAGCAGATGAGACCCAGCCGCCTCCTCCTGCCTCTGGCAGCAGCGGGGGGATGTAAACAAGTCTGACGAGTTGCATGCAGACCTGCAAGAGACACCGAGGATCTCTGAGAGCCCTGGGAGGCTACGTATATAGATACTAGCCTCCGTGGGCCTTGGGCACTGATGAATACCAGTGCCGCCAGACAGGCTCTTGCTGTGTGCCAAATGTCTCAGGCAGGGGTGTGTCATAAGGAGGAAGCCTGCCTGAATGCATAAGAATAATTTGGAGCTTTCCACGTCCACTTCGGACTGCTCTCAATGTACAGTCACAGGCACACATCCGCTTGTACTGCCCCCTGTACAGCCCTAGCCTTCCGTCGACCTCAATATAAAAGTTTTCAGGCCAACTGTAAACAAGACCCTGAACTGGACACTGGAATCACAAACAGGAAAGGAACCACACCCCCAAGGAGCTCATGGGCTACAGGAGACCCTGAAGATGATGAAACCTCAGATTCAAGTGCAGAAAAAATTGATGTCTGGAAGGAGCAAGGTGATGTTCTGGCCTTCAGCAGCTTTGCTGACACCCAACTTGACAGACCATTCATAGATGGGCCCCACTTCTAAGCTTTTTAGAACAAGCTATGTGGTGCTGAGGGGATGGTTTGAGCCAGAGAAAAGTCAGAAACCAGACCTGTATAAATTCTGGACCCAGCGTCCTAATGGCTATCACAGGGTGGATGTCTCACGAGACAGAACTAGGTAGGTCCCACTGATGGAAGCTATAGAACTATCTCTTGAGAAGAAATGTCTAACAGACACCTACATAGAGATAAATTAGGATGGCCCTGGAGGTAGGGAGCTTCCCAAACAAAACTGGAAGAGGGGTGCAAGCAAAATTTAGGTGGTTGCCTATGGAGGGAACTTAAGTCCCCAATAGACACTGGGACCAGACTGCCAATAACAACACTTCAACCACAGAATTTGAGGTTGAGACATTTAACTCCTCACTAGGAGATCCAGGGATAAGATATCCATGGATAAGCTCGAGGTCCCAAAAAGCACTGGTGGTACCCCAAGGACTGGACTGAGGATTATCCAGTGTCGGTCTTGGATGCTTCACTCCTCAGACTAGCTTGGCCAGAATAAATGTCAGAGAGTCCCAGGTTAGAAGATCCCTCTCTGGTGCATCCTGTGTGGTCTGACACCTGTGCTCTTTCCCAGCCACAGCAGGAGCTCAGCTGATGGATGAGCTTCTCCTTGTGCTGCGTCTGGCTCTGGCTCTGACTCCCTCTTCAGCTCCAGCTCCACAGATGGATACTTTCAGACCTACTGATGAACCACACTTGACCCAGGGCCAGATGTGGACAAAGGGAAGCAGGAATGGGCAATCAAGGGATAGGGAGGCCTGTCTGCAGACCTTACAAACCCCTCAAAGCCTGGTACATGGTATGTGCCCAGTGTGTGGTTGTAGAAACAACCATGGGCACTGTGGCTTTGGCATGTGATTGTGGCTCTGGATGCAGGTCCTTGGAAAACTTTCTCTTTCATTTCTGCCATCCACTGACTTCATCCTGCTTACCCACCCTCCTCCCTTCCTTCCCTGAGCAGAATACCCCAATCTATCCCTTGGCCTCCCTCACTGACCAAATACATAGCAATGGTAAGGTGATTTACTAAAGTGACAAATGATTTCTGCTAAGAGCATCTTCCTGTTATCATTAACAATACTGCAAAAGAGGAGTCTATCTACATATGTGACCTTTCAATGTTTCAAATTACCAAAGGGAAGCTTGAAGGTTTGAAAACTAGAAAGGTCTAGCCCAAGGTGACCAAGTGATAGAATTATAATACTCTCCTTCAGTCTCCTTCCACACTGCCCCTCTGTGTATTTTAGTGACAAACTCTTTCTTCTGTCTCTTAGGCTCTTTGCATTTATAGAGGAGGTAAGCATTACTGCTGTGTTTGTAAAGTCAAAGTCCAGAGAAGCTCAATGGATTTCCAGTTACTTCTCCTCAGTGTGCTGACAAGAATGTAACATGCGCTCATCAGGAGACTGGAACTTAGCTTAGGAAAGGGACTTTAACATGACAGGCACATCTGAGCAGGCAATCCAAAATGTTACTATGGAGAGACTGCCTAAGAGCCAGGAATTAACAACTGTGTGTGTGTGTGTGTGTGTGTGTGTGTGTGTGTGTGTGTGTGTGTGTGTGTGTGTTGAGTTCTATTTTGTGGAAGCAAGGAGGTAAAGGGGCCGTACACCAGACATTGCACGTGGAGGTAAGTGTTCTATCCCTGAGGTTTACCTCCAGTCCAGCAATCTTTATCCTTGGGAAGCATCTCAGAAGAATGGTGGTGTGGCTGGACTTGGAAGTTCTGGAGAAGGCAGCCCAGGTTTTCAGGATAAAGACAGGACAACATCTCGTGGAAAATCTCTGGATATTGTTGGTATGAGGCTTCAACCCCACTCTTGCTGTTGCAGTGAGGGTATGCATGGATACTAGGCGACTAACAACTGGTTATCACCACTTTCTTTTCTCTCTCCAATTGTGTTCACTGGCTTCTAGCTGCACCCTGCTTAATCTCAGCCAGTGGTCAACATCTCTGACTGTATAGTTCACTCACTTGAAAAGTTTTGTCAAAACACTGGTTACTGGATCCCACCCTCAGAAATTAAATTAGTCTAGAAGTATAATGTAGGCATTGGTACTTTTTTAAAGCACTCTGGGGTCGAGAGTTCTGATCTAAGCCAGTCAGGATAATTACAACCTCTCTATGTGGTTGAGTTCAGCTTGGCATGGGACAGAAATCTGTATAATGAGAGACATGGACATTTGAAAGACAAGGGGGCATTTCTGAGAAGTGTGCCTTGTTTTTAGAAAGCAACACAATTCAAAGTTGTTACTTCTTCTAGTCTTTAGATTTTTCTCAGTCCAAGTGTGATACTTGGAGCTGCTTCAGCCACTTTACCACCATGAAGGTTCAGTCCTGAGGGCAAATATCAAGAACAAAAAGTGGAGTCTTCAATAATTCATGGAAACACACTTTCATAAAAAGGACTTCTTCTATAGGCTAATTAATTTTTATTGTTTAAGCTATTTTAGATTGCTTTATTCCATGACTTGTGGCAAGATGCTATTCCTATGTGATGGGATACAAAGCTCAGAGAGGTAAAGCTTCAAACAGAGATCACAGAGCTGGTGGGTCATGGAGCTCAACTGAGGGCAATCTACCCCCCTGTACCACCTGTAAAACAGACCCCACACAGCCCTCAAGCCCTTGGCAGTGTAGTCTATTGGAAAAGCCATTGGCCTAGCATGGAGGCCTGGGGTGGAGAGTGGTGATGCGGGGGCTATAGGCCACTTAGCGGTGATTATCAGGTCAAGCATCCTGTGGGTGTCCCCTGCCTCCCAGCAGGGGAGCGGCAGCTGGTGTCTGCTCTGGCTCCATCAGCCATTAATTAAAACTTGACAAGAAGATTAATACACGGGGGACAGTTTTAATTAGAGACTCCTGGAACGTTAGTGCTGGCATGTCCCTGAGAGACTATTTCTGCCAGTCTCCTCCTTGGATAAATGGGGAAACTGAGGTCTACAGAGGGGTCGGACTGTCTTAAGTTTCTTCAGAGAGAACCCGTAGCTCAGGGTGGCCCTATGACGCCCTGGCCAGCCATCTTGCCTGTGCCCTGAGATCCCTTATATATGAGACAGCTTTAATTAACTTATTATCCCATTCAGCTTGTCACCGATTCCCAGGGCCTCCGCAAAGACCCACAAGTACCGCTCCCTTTTGTGCAGGCTCTGCCTGGCCCCAGGGGGCTGATGGGATAAGGGCAGCATTGAGGAGCTCTGGGCAGCTGAATTTGACCACCTACTGCCCGGGGTTCGACCCAGTCAGGGCTGGGAGCCTGGGAACAGTCAGCCTGGAACTGCTGTCTCTGCCTTGTTCTCCAGAAAAAGGGCCAAGGGACCTCGAGTGATATTCACACCACCATTGACATGAGTATTGTAGTCTTTTTCAAAATATATTTCTTCTGTTTTAAGCGAAGCGTGTTCCCTATCAGAAAGTTCACACAGTGCACAGAAGTCTAAAGTCAAACTTCAGATGCCGTTACACCCTTTCACTGGAAATTTAAGGGGGAGGTCTTCTCCCCATCTGCATCCCACCTTCCCCCAGCTCTGGCCCTGTGGCCTCGGAGTGGGCTCCAGGGCAGGGGGTACCAGCTGGGAGAGGTAGGCACAGGGCTTTCTGTCCTCCTAGGCTGTCCTCCAACTCAGAGCCAGCCCGCCCAGGAGATGCCTCATGCCATTTGGGAAAGCACCCAGCCTGGAACAGGCAGGTAGCAGAAGGTGCCCTTCCTGAGGTCCTCTCCTCTGGGGCAGCCCCAAGAAGTGCTTGTGACTCTGTCTTGGGTCCAGAATGCTGTGTACCATTGCCCTGCCTAGGCAGAGCCCTTTCAGTCAGATTGGCCCCGCCTTCTCACCACTGTCCCTGCTTCTAGACTCTGCCCCTCCTCCCTCCCGCCAGATGGATTGTTGTCCTGGACCAAGGAGATTACAGACCACCTAGGCTTCGTGCTTGCCTCCGTGACCTCTGCATGCCCTGGGGTCAAGGCCATTCTCCTTAAGGATAGCACTTCAGGACCTTTATCTGTCAGCAGAAATAGGGACATGGCTAGATGCCCGGGCTTCACCCTTGTCTCTGCACACACACCCACCGTACAAGCAGGAGAAATCTGGCCACAGCCGGCCAGCCACCCTCCTGCCTATCCATTTCTTTATCTGGAGAATGGAAATGAAGATCAACCTAATGACAGGATTCACTTGGATGCATGGGCGTGTGTAGTAAACAAGAGAATTCAGGACAGAGGACTTGAGGTAGCACCTAGGAACGCTGGTCTCAGTGGTAGGAGAGCACGTGAGGTCAGGGCTTTGAAGAGCCTCAGGCCAATAGACCTGGGCCCAGCTCCAGAAGAGTTAGGCTGGAGCTAGAGAAAAGGGAGGAGGGTACTGGGTGAGGCAGGACCAATGGCTTGGTTCTGGATCTGAAGTAAGGGCTGGCTGGGGTTAGGTTGTTTCCAGACGTAGTCCTTCAGAGAGGATAGCTATAGCCCCAGACCAGTCCTTGCATTGGGACCTGGGAGCCAAGAGAGGAGAATGGTAGGGGGGTTACCTGCAAGAAAGCTATGCGATCTCACCAAGTGGCAGTGAATTAAGGGAACGAAGCTCAGAAACTACAACACTCTATTTGGACTTGGGGGCTCACCAAGTGGCAGTGAATTAAGGGAATGAAGCTCAGAAACTACAACACTCTATTTGGATTTGGGGGCTGGATTAACTGTTGGGGATTGGAGAAAAGGGGAAAGGCCAAGGGTTACTGCTTGTCTGCCTCCTGGGGAACCACATACAAGATGGGACACTTCCAAGAACTACAGGAGTGCTGCTGGCTTTCTGTTGAAGCCCAGGGAAAAGGGGAGGAGTATGACTGCATCCCAGCGGACATCCAATGTGGAAAGCTTTTAGTTCTCCACTTCTCAGTTTCCTTCTGTGTAAGATGGGGACAATCTGGAGGGTTGCCATACAGACCAGGAATGTCCCTCACATTGACCGAATAGAAGCAGGGTAGAACTGTGGTTCCAAGGACTGCCTTTGGAGTGGGTCTGGTCTAGGTACCTCTCTGCTACTTTCTTGTTAAGCAAGCTGGCTGAGACAAGTCTCTCAATATCCCTCAGTCTTAATTTCCTCACCTATACTGTGGGGATGGTAATCCTGACAATCTCAAGGACTTCAGAACAAATGCACTGAGAACACGTCAGCAAAACTTCCAGCCTGTTCAAATAATCAAGGCAGTATCATGAAAGATAATAGCAATAATTAAGGAGAGAAGCTAGGTCTTATGTTTCTAAAGTCCACTCCCTAACCCTATCATATATACCTGACACTGAGAACATCTTAGCAAAGACATTCTTAGCTCTCTCTTTGCAACCTCATGGCAGTATGGACCTGGAGGAACTGACAAAAAAAGCTTCTTCAACTGCCTCATTATACAGATGGACAGACTAAGGCTCACAGAACAGAAGGGTCACCACTGAGCAAAGGTCATAAGCATGGCACCTAGCCTTAGGGCTAAGGCCTCCTCACTAGCCCCTGCTGCCAAGGTAGCTCCTTCTCTCCGAATTACTTCCAAGTAGAAGAGATTTCCTCCAGAATGCAGACAGTCTACATCCTCTTCCTCCAGCTCCCATGGCCTTCCCTGGCCTTGCCTTAGGCCACACCTAGCTAGCCGCTGGGCCTGGCCTGGCTTCAGTCTATTTCCCCCCTCCTCATTCCCCCCAAGCTCCTCAGCAGCCAAGGCCGGGTGGTCCTTAATTGCTTCCTGTCCTCACAGGCTCTGTTTGTTTGCTCTACAGCGGCTTCCTCACACCCCAGCACACCCGAGGCAAGGCAGAGGCGCTGCCCAGCCGCGTGGGACTCCTGGGGCTCAGCCCCCAGCCTGCTCTCAGATGTTGAGCCAGCCCTCCTCAGACCACCTGGAACCCAGGAACCAAGTAAAACCCTGGAGACACCTCTCTTAGTCCCACCCCCAGTTTCTGCCTTCTACCCTCACCCCCCTACCCCTAACTGAGGAAGAAGCCCCAAACCCAACAGGTGGCAGTCCATGGTGTAGCCCTGCTGGGCCTCTCCTTTCCCTAGCTCACCCCATGCCCAGCTATAGGCCAATGGAAGTGGGGCAGCATGTCCAAATGACATGGTCTGATGTTATGGCTTTGAAACTATTGCGGTTTGAACGGGAAGGAAGATGGGGGGAGGTTTTAATGTTTGTCCCTGAAGACCTCTGAAATTAGGATAAAACCCCAAGGTAATACAACAGCAGGTGTTGAGTCCAAAGTGGTCACTCCATGTATGACATAAAGCTATTACATGTCTTGGCTTCCATTTGCTTGTCTGTAAAATGGGTATAATGCCATTGTTGCCATGTCCAATGAGTTAATGGGCACAAAAGTGAGTTGATTGGGTGACCTGACTTCTGGTTTTCTGGGCCTGAGGAGTTTGTAAAACAACCAAGGATAAGGCGGTGATGCTGAGAAGTCCCCTGAATGTGTATCCTGGGGTCCATTTCCACTGCCCATGTCTGAAAACCCCCATGAATCTCTACAAGACTAATTAGCTTACCATCCTCAGTGGAAAAGCTCTTTCCACAGAACTGCCACAAGGGTCTACCGCAGGAAGCCTCCGGGCTTCATGTCAGTTGACACCTTCCAGTCCCCTTCCCGAATTTCAGCCCATAATTTCTCTTGTCACTTTGATCTTCTCAAGACTCCAATCTCTTTGTCACTGCAGTTATCATGTCTCATGAGCTCACTGCTCACTTCACGTATGCACAAGTATGTCACATCACTGGGCATACCTCTGGGCAATCCAAAGCTCTATGTACAGGATGTATTTTCGCCAACAATCCTTCTGCCCTACAAGGGGAGAGGATCTTCGAAACAGGTGAGGGCGCAGTAGATAATGCCCAGGGGAAAAGGGGGTAGGGGATTAACATCCAAGAGACTTGCAAAGAGCTGTGTCGATTCGGAGAAGGGAGGTTGCCAGGAACTGCTCCGCGCAATGCTTTGCTTCCAGCCCTGCTCAGGGGGATTGTTTCCCTTCTTCCCTTCTTGCCCTGGAGATCCAGGTAGACCACGCCAGGAGAAATATGTGCTTGAATCCACGTGACTGGCTATGGGCTGCAGATATAGGAGGAACTGAATGTCCAGGAGTCCACGGGGGTGCTGAGCAAACCCAGTCACTACTCCCTGGGGGAGCAGGGTCTGTCTGATGGATGTCTTTTTTTTCTGCTGGGTCTCCGAAGGCAGGGCTGCAGGCACGGAGAGGGACACCACCTCTCCTGGGGGGGGGGGGAAGAGTCTGGCCTCGGGCTCACACTGCCTCCTCCCCAGACCCGGAGGAAAGCGCCGTCAGCAGAATTCTTCGCGCCCCGCTGCGGGGCCGTGTTTACCCGGGCCGCCAGCCTCCCGCCCCAGCGATTCGCCGCATCGCGGCCCGCTGGGCGCAGGGAGGGCCGGTCCGAGGCCGCCCGAGAAGCGCGGAGGCTAAGCTGCGGGGCCCGCGGCCGAGGACGGCGCGGCCAGGGAGCACGCCGCGAGACCCCCGGCCCAGCGAGGCCCAGGGGCCAGACCGGGATCGCAGCCACAGGACGCCGCGGCCGACAGTCTGGATGTTTTCAGAAGGAAGCCGGCGCGGTGGTCGGGAGGCCCCGATCGGCGCCCCCAGCAGTAATGAGATTCTTGTCGGGAGCCACGGGAGACTGGGTCGGTCGCGAAGCCCCGTCGCGCTCGGCTCCACTTGGGGCCCGGCCGCGGCCATGCCCGGGCATGCAGAGCCTGAGGTCTAGGCCTGACTTTTCTCAGTGCTACCGCGAGCCAGGGCCCTCCATGGTTCGTGGCCCTCGGGTTTGCCCAAGAAAGAGCAAATGCAAGCAGGTGGGACCTGGAAGAAACCAAGAGTTATGTGTCCCGCCCAGGGGACAGCCGCCACTCAGCTCCAGCTGTCTGCTGCCTGTGAATGAACGGGCAGGATTAGGAGATCTTCAATCTTCAGAATTTTGTAGACGTTATAAATCTGGATGTTGGAGTAAAAATCTCCCGCATTTTAAATGACGGGAGCTAACTTCTTCATGTAGGCACTGTCTGAGCCAAAAAAAAAAAAAAAAAAAAAAAAAACACTTTGAAGGTTTTAAGTGGCTATAAGGTTAAGGCAATCTCTAAGGCCCACATCGATTCTGACAATGGTCATATGTGTAGTGCCGTCACCATTCTGACTGGAGTCCAGACCTCACCCAAATGTCACACCCTCAGAGACCCACCAAGGAGGCGGCCTTGCCCTGGTATTGAATGAGTGGTGGCAACTTTCTTGATGACCTGTTTTCCTGGCTGATGATCCTGTTGTGACCCTCTATCTTCTTTCCAAAGTGCCCCCCAAAAGGTTTTCCCGAGGAGCACATTTTGCTCAGTCCTGGACTACGAGTGGGGCAGGTCCAGCGCAAAGTCAGAGATGGCCTATCACTCAGTATCAGGTAGCCGACAAAAGGCGGCACCCCAGAGTCACATCTCGCTTTGACCCCATCCTTATTCTGGCACTGGTATTCCTGAGTCACCACCTTGGCAGAGTGGAGGGAGTGGAGAGGGGAGGAAGGGGTGGAGCATCCTGGTGTGTGCTGAACATGGGCCTTCCCAAGACTTCTTTGTCCCCACCCCTTCCCACTCCACAGCTCACAAAGCCCAGCCAAGCATGACAAGGGTTAATTGGATACCCCCAGCTGGAATCCTAGAATCATAGGGCTGGAACGGACCTTGGAGGTCATTCACTGGGGTACACAAGAGATTTCAATTACCCAATTCAGCTGGCTTAGAAGCACCCCAGCCCCCAACCCCCTGTCCGGGTAGGGGGAGGAGACAAGGCTATGCAGGACTAGTAGGCTTGGATCCTCCAAAGAGTGGGCTTGGCCATCAGGGTGCCTCTCCTCTATCAGCACCACCCCCAGCCCCAGCAAGGCCTAGCTTTGGGATGGACACATAACTGTATCAATAACTTACAGGCTTGACTGATACAGGAGAGACTGTGAGTGACAGGATCTTGGGCCAGGAAGCAAGTGGCAATGACTCCAGAACAAGGCCACTCAAGGCTTTTAGCAATGAACAGACTACAGTGAACCCTGTCGCATCACCCTGCATCTCTCTTTTCATAGCCCTGGGGCAACAACATTGGGACCAGGCAGGTCCGGAAAGAGAGACAGAGACAGAGACAGAGAGATTGGCCAGTTACTGGGGCCTTGATCCAGTCAAACCTATGTTCCACCAGTGTCTGAGCTCCAATAACAATGTGCACTTAAGTGACGTAGCCTCCCCTACCCTGACTATTCTTTGGACAAAATGAGAAAAAGTATGGTTATGACCAGAAAGCTTAGTGTTAGACACCAAGAAAAACCCCTAAAAAGTGGGCTCTGTAGACAGGCAGCAGAGCTACATTTAGCATTACAGATGGGCCAGGACAGGTCAGCTGACAGTTCTATGGCTGTCCCTCAGCCTGGAGCTCAGTATTGTGAGGAAGAGGTCTTGTAGGACTGAGGGAGTAGTGATCCACCTAATTCTGCCTGGAGTTGGTGGAAGTTTGCATGTCCCAGGCCAGAGGTGAGGCTGCTATTTCCAGGTGACAGTTCAGGACCACCTTCCCTCTCTCTGCTCAGAAGTCACTCAGGGCTGAAACCCAGCTGAGGTGGGCAGAGCCAGGCCGGGTATCTAGAAGTCACCGCTGGCTCTGTGGCCAGGCTGGAGACAAAGGGGGACGGAGGGTGAGGGTTCAATGGGGAGCCACATGTCTCCATCTGAAGGCAGAGAAGCAAAACTCTCTTGGAACACTCAAGATCACTTTAAAGCGTGTTTTGAGTCACCTTGGTCCCCACTTAAATAGCCCTGAGGGTTTCCTAATACTTTGAAGTGGCGTCTTCTGCAAGGAAGTTCCCACTGGCTGCAGGCCCAGCCTGGGCCATTTCCATTCAACTCCTTTCCCACCGCTCAGCTGTGCGTGTATCACAACCCAGGAACACAAGGTTGCTCACGCTGGAAGTTCCCCACAACATCAATCCTCCATTTTTCCTACTGCATTACCCTGCCCTGCCCCAGCATGGAAATGAAGTCCCCTTCAGTCCCTGAAAAGAACGAAGTTTACATGTAATAATGAGCTCTCAGCTCAGGAGGTAATCCCGGCACCCTGCCAACGACGTTCTCCACCACTACCAGCCCCAGCCTCAGCCCATCATTTTCGGGAACTGGTCTGGGTTGTAGGGAAAGGCCTAGGAGCAGGCAGGTGGAATAGGTCCAAGATGGAAGATGGAAAGAGGAAAGAGAAGAAGAGGGAGGACTGGAGCAGGGTAGCCTTTAGAGTTAGTCAGATCATCCCAAACCATCTGCTGTGTGAGATGAGTATAAATTACTAATCGGTTTGGGACTTGCATGTTGGCTAATGAATTTCTCTATCCCTGGAGTCTCTCCTGAACCACACCCCTTGGCAAGTGGCCAAGTGAGGAACTCCTGGGACCTGGGGTGGTGTCAGCTCTCAGGATTCTCCAGCCTGCTCTTTCCCTCTGCATAACCCTTGGGGACTGAAAGTTTTGAGAGGGCAAGGAAATACAGGGCTCTGGACAGCTGGGGGCTCCTGGGACTCCATCCACAGGCAGCTGCCCTCTCTAGGCTGTGGTGTACTCATCTGTGGACGGGAATGATCACACCCTCCTTTGGAATTGAAGAGAAGTGCCTGGCCTGGTGCCTGGGATAAAGTATGTTCTGAGAAAACAGCCCGTCTCCTCTGCCTCTCTTACATTGAGAAGTGACACAGCCCCTCTTGCACTTCAAGACAGGGTGATCGAAATGGCAATGATGACCCCATGAGATGGCTCAGTGGGTAAAGGCACTTGCCATGCAAACTGATGACCTGCGTTCAATACCCAGATACTATAAGGTGGAAGGAGAGAGAACTGACTCCCCAAAGTTGTTCTTTGGCCTCCACATGCATGCTGTGGCACACACATGCATAGACACAATAAATATAAATATTGTTTAAAATGTCAGCTCCAGTCAGAAAGGATGGAATGTAGCCGAGTACAAGAGCACCTGTACCGTATGTTTAATGCTCTGGGTTCCAGTCTCAGCATGACACACCAAACAAAACTGAGCCTGTGAACCTACCAGACTGAGGACCCTTCTTCACTAAGTCAGGCTACTAACATCAGCAGATCACAGGGGCAGAGCCAGGCACCTTGTAGAGGGATCTGTTATATCCTAAAGCACCAAGTGGCCTAAGGATAATGGACGTATTAAGGATGAGTAGGCAGAAAGGCCCATGCCACTGCCCCCATATCTGTGTACAGATGGACCCGGCTGTTAGAGACCTGGGCGTTGGCTCTGCCAGCTGCTTGGTCCTCATCTCTCAGTGTTTGCCATCCGTAGGTCTACACAAGCTTAGACAACCAAGCCAGAGCTGCGACTTGCAAAGAATGGTGAGGCGCTAAAGAAGCCATGAACGAGAATCCCACAGTGCTGGCATGTAGGCAGGGGAGACAATGTGCAGTGTAGAGAGGACATCTTTAGAGGCAAACCCAAGCTTCCTTCCAGAACTTTGAGCCAGGGCCTCAGCACAAGGGTTCTTTAAAGATCAGCTTCAACCCTGTGGCTGGGAGTCGCTTCTCACACTACCTTTCTGCTCTGACATTCCAAGGTTTCATTTCAAGCTCAGGGCCTTGCCAGGAAGTTCAATCTCCTATCCTGCATCCTGTGTGTCTTTCTGGCTCTACTTTCACATATTTACCAAATTTAGCAGAATTGTCTTCCCCTACTCCCTGGTGACATGGAAGTCAAGGGCTACATGGACCCTCCTAGCCTCAGCATTTCCAACTGCACAGTGGGAAGAATTGGATTCACCACTTCCAAAATCCCTTCCATGGTTAATTTCCTCCTTCAAACAGTCTCCAAGACTGATCTTAGCAGACAGGGTTGCAACAGTGTCTCTTGGAAGGTGAAGTCAAGGATCATTCTCAGAGACCAAGGCTATGGCTCAGTGACTAGGTCTGTGAACTTCCATGAGCGTCTTGCCCTCTCTGAATTCAGTCTTGTCATCTGTAGTATGGACAGATAGCTAGTAGGAATCTCTGTTTGAAAAAAAATCCAATTGGATATTTCTGAGCAGAAATAAGGTGAGTTCAGTTCTGCTTAATCAAAGTCTCCAGGGACCTGACCTCTACCCTGTGACTTTTCTAAGGGATGACAAAATGAAATGCTCACATTCTTTAGGGTGGGTTGAGGGGTCCAACCTAAACCTATGGTGGGGTCCTCTGTAGCAGTGCAAGCCATTGTCCCCAAGCTAAAGCAGGAAGAGGGCATATGTGAGTCTCTACCCAAGGAAGAAAGGTTTTCTTTGAGTCAGTGCACAGGGGAGTCGACATTACCACAACGACAGGGAGGTTAGAAGAGGAGATGGTGACTTTTCCATGCTTAATACCTGCCACAGTAGCCCACTAGGGTTGCGGGCAAGCAATCCTGTGAACTGGGAACTTCACCAGCACACACTTATTCCTAACAGTTCTGGAAGCTGGGAATTACAAGGTCGAGGTGCTGAGCCATGGGTGTCTAGTGAGAGCCTCCTTTTTAATTGTTGACACTGTCCTCACATGATGAAGAACAAGCTCTCTGGGTCCTTTTATAAGGGCAGTAATCTCATCCATATGGCTCCACCCTCATGATCTAGTCTCTTGTATTAGACAATTGTGTGTGTGTGTGTGTGTGTGTGTGTGTGTGTGTGTGTGTTTGTCATGGGGACAAATACCTGGGAAAAAACATTTAGAAGAAGATTTTTTTGTAGCTTCTGGTTACAGAGGTGTCTATTATGACGAAGCAGCCAGGAAACAGAAAAGAGTGTAGGTCCATGCTAGCAGGCCATCTTCTCTGTCCTCTGTAATTCCACCTGAGACTCCAGTCTATGAGGCTTTTCCCTCAGTTAATCCTCTCTGGCAGCACATGTGTTTGGTACTGTCTCCTAGGCTCTTCAATCCAATCAAGTCAGTAATCAAGACTAACCATCACCAGTCCACCCTTGGACAACTTGACATTCCAACACATCTCCTTAATCTATAACATTCCACCCTGGCCCCTAAAAGTCTCGTTGTCATCTCATAATGCAAAATTCACTCAGTCCATCTGTAAGAGTCCCCATAGTCTTAACAGTTCTAACATTGTTCAGAAGTTCAAAATTGGTCTGGCAAGATGGCTCAACAGATGAAAGCATTTGCTGTGTAAGTCTGGTGATCTCAGTCTAATCCCTGGAATCCACATAAAAGGAAATGTAGAGAACCTACCTCACAAAGTTGTCCTCTGGCTCCCACACATGCAAAAACACACACACACACACACACACACACACACACACACACACACACACACACACAGAAATGAATACAAAAATTTTTTAAAAGCCCAAAAATTCTCCCAAGGAAGATTTAGTTATAAATGCCTATATATTTTCTGAAAAATTTGTATTTCCAAGATTCAATGATACCAAATAAATATTCCCATCCCAAAAGAGAAGGAATGGGAGAATATCGAGAGAGGATCAGACTATAGCATGCCTGAACTGGCAGGGAAAACATTGAATTTTGAAGATCCATGCCCAGCATTTGAAACACATTATGGTAGCCAGATGGGCATCTCAGAGATCTTGGGCAATTGTATTCCTATGGCTTTGTTGTTCGGAGCCCAAATTACCTTTCTTTTGTACTGGTTCTGCTGTTGGCTATAGCTGCCTTAAGTAGATCTCTTCTATTTCTGGACTCTCTGACTCCCTGGAGTATCTAACGCACCTTGGGCTCTACTCTCAAAGCTTCAGATATCATCTCTTAAGTGCTGCCTGAAGGAATCCTGACCCTGTTGTACACTGGTTGGCCTTCAAGATTCTCCTTTGAAATCTGGGTGGAAATTTCCATGATCCTATAACTCTTCTGTTCTGCATGCTTGCAAAACCAGCATTGAGTGGATGATGCCATGGTATGTAACCAGTGTGAGCAGTATCTAGACCCCTAAGGGTCCACAAACTTCTGTGGTCTCTAAAAAACTGGATGGTTGAGTTCAGGAAACACCAAGAAGGTCCTGTGCCTTCTCCTATATTAGCAGGAAGTCCAAATCTCTCTTCTACAAGCAGTCTTTCAAATGAATTCACTCTAAGACTTCCAAAACTCCACCCATGCACCATGACATGGATGTGTGCTCCTCCAACTTTCTTTCTCTTCTCTCTCTCTCCAAAATAAGCAAATAAGTATTTTTTTCTAAAGTTTCAAATGAGTTCACTCCTTTACTCCACTAAGCTTGTCACCAGTTGAAATCAGGCCAATTTCTGAAATTCTTTCAAGGTTCAAGGTTTATCTTATTAAATCTAACTTTCCAGGGACTTTTCTAAGCAAAGTGTGTTTTTTCTTCATATTTCTGATTTGATTTTTATTTCTGATTTCACTGTAAACCTGGATAAAAGGAGCTAGCAACAACCATACCAAAACTTGGGTGCTGGGATGCCTCAAAGTTTTCTTCCACCATATTAATTAGTCCATCAACTTTAAATTCAGTCCCATGCAAACTATCAGGACATGAACAAAATGTAGATCAGTTTGTTGCCACAATATAGCAATGTATGCTCCCTGGTCTAATTGCTGATGGAGTCTTTGTTCCCATCTGAAGTCTAATGAGCTCAGTCTTTACTGTCCACATTCCTATCAACATTCCAGTCTTCTGAGCTCTTACAGGAATCACCCAGTAAATTCTACTTATAGCATTCTAGGGCTTCTCTAGCCTACATTTCCAAATGCTTCCAACTTCTTCCATAAACCAGCTTCAATTCTGTGAGTTAGCCATGATTTTCATTGCTATGACAAAAATACCTAAGAAAACAATTTAAGAGGGAAAGATATATTTTGGCTTATGGTTCCAGAAATTTCAGTCCATTGGGGTGAGGAGGACATGAGAAAACAAAGCAGCTCATATCAGGATGACTAGAGAGCAGAGACAGAGAAAGTATGTGCTAGGGACTTTCTCCTTTCTCTTTTATTTCATCTGTGCCCCAAGTTTATTGAATGGTAAAACATTCAGAATGGGCTTTGTCAACTTGGATAATTCTGCCACCCATCTCCAAATACCATGACTTAAGAAAGCAGGGTTTCTACATATGACTTTTATAGGCATGAAAAAGCATTCAGTCTCTATTATTCATCCTCCTTCTACCTCTATTCCTTGAGAGAGATCCAAGAACATCCAACAATGCCCTCCACTGCCATACATAATACCAAAGGGGGGGCACTTACTAATCTCCTCTCAGGAAGAAAATATGATGTTCACAGGGAACTTGTGGTCAAGTCCTGGCATGCATTAGCTGAGTAAGACTACAAGAAAGGGCAATGACATGATGAAATGGATTTTCCCATTTTCTCTGCTTTCTAGATGGGAAGCCAGGGCTCCAATTAAAAGAGATTCCCTAGAGCCTGGCAGCCTGGAGATAGCAAAATCTGGATTTGAACCTTGGACCATCCCTGGCCAAAGTCTCTCCTCTCCGTCTCTCCTACTCCAGGATCCATCCTGGATTCCTTCCCACCTCTAACAGGTTGCTACTGTGCCAGACGACAGGTTCTCCATTTCAGGATCTTGCCCTCCAGATGAAGGAGAGACACTGGAAAAAATATTGAATGGCATAAAGAAATATTCTCAGTGTGCTGGCACAGAGGACAAACAGAGTAGACATGTATATGACCTGTGGGTACTTGAGAAGGTGCCCAATACCACTCTTCGTCAGGGACGTGCAAGTTGGAACTCTCAGTCCCATGAAACCTGTCAGGGTAACAAGCAAAGATAATGATACGGAAGAAAGGGGTAAACAGTAACTGGAACAGCCAGACACTAGGGAGGATCCTCACAAAACTGAGAGCAAAACCACCAGATGATGCCCCTGTCCCTCTTCTAGGTAAGCAGTCAAAGGAATCTCAGAGCTGGACCCCCGACCAGGTTTGCTGCACACCACTCTAGTAGCTAAGAGCTGAGACTGATACCCCTGAGTGAATGAGAGAATGAGGAAAGTGTGCAGACACAGAGAATAGGGTGCTGCTGAGCTTTAAAATAGGAGAAAGTCATACTAAGACATGGATGTACCTCGAGGATATCATGCTTACTACAAGGAGCCAGGCGCAGGACAGAAAGTGTAGTCCCACTAATGTGAGAAGCATGAAATAGTCAAACTCACAGAAGTAGAGAGAATGGTCCTTATCAGGGGTTGCAGGGAGTGAGGGTACTATTGTACAAATGGCTATAGAGTTTCAAAGTTTTAGTCATGAAAGATGGAAAAATCTACAGATCTGCTGTACCCCTTTGTTCTTACAGCTAACAATACTGTTCTGTACACTTAGAATGTTCTTATAAAAATACATCCCATGTGAAGTGTTTTTTTAATCGCAATGCAAAAACAAAAGGAGAATGACCGTTATGATCTCATGTGTGAGAAAGGAGAGAGAGAGAGAGAGAGAGAGAGAGAGAGAGAAGAAACAGAGAAAGGGAGAAAGAGGGAGATGAGAGAGGGAGGGCAGGAGTACAACTGAAGAGGAATTTAATTTAGCAAAAAAAGTTACAGGGTTTTCTCTGTGGGATGATTGGGTCGATTTTCTTGGTTATACTTTTTCTGTGGTTTTCTGATCTTCTACAGAGAGTGAGTATCACATTCATCATTTCCCTTCTCCCCCTCAACAACTGAGACAAGAGAAGATGAGAGGGGAGGGAAGGGGAGAGGAAGGGAGAGGAGGGGAGGGGAAAGGAAGGGAAAGGAGGGGAGGGGAGAGGAAGGGAGGGGAGGGGAGGGGAGGGGAAAGGAAAGAATAAAAAGAAAGTAATCCAGGAAGTCGGCAGATTTGAAGTCAGATTCCATCCTGACTGTCTGACTGTAAACTGTGGACAAGTCATACAGGCCCTATGAGTCACAGATCCCTCACTTGGAAGCTAGATGTTGCACCATCACATTTCCTTGTCTGTGGTAGAGCCCACTGATGCTCGCTTTTGGGGATAAGGAGAACAAATATGAGAAAAAGGTCCCCCAGCTCAGGTGCAGCCTGCAGGATACATGATAGGTTGTGGCCCAGTCAAGAGAGAGACATGTGTCTGCTTCTTTTTGTGGCCTTAGTGTCTCAAACTGGAAAATGGAAAGATCATGTAGGTCAGACTCCTCACCCGAGCATGGAAGGGAGTGAAACTCCCATGCTGGGCCAAGCCACAGTTCCCTGACAACTTCTTCCCACTGGGCCAGTAGTCAGTTTCACCAGGAACGAAGTCCTAAGGACTCTTCCCTGAGGCC
>JALPQD010001150.1:47506-66442 GCA_023101885.1 Typhlomys cinereus | reverse complement strand
CATCAGGGACAGATTTCACCCTCATGATAGCAGCCTGCAGCATGAAGATTTTACAGCCTAAAATTGGCCTCCCACAGTGATGCACACCATGACAAAAGCCATCCCTGGGATCATAAGTGTGAGCCTGGGCTGCCCCAGCTGCTCCTGGTGCTGCTCCACCTGCTGAGAGCTTTTCTCAGATGCAGCCAGGCTTGAGCTTTCCAGGGAGGTTGTGCTGAAGAAAAGTGTGGGCTCTTCCGTATCTGCACTGTCCTCCCTTCACTTCAGCCCTTGATGTACAGACATGAAGATGCCTCTTCTGATCTTGCAGACAATGTTCCTCCCTCCGTGCTGCATCATAATCAAAGGTAGCACAGCCTGATAGACAGAAAGACTGTTTGCTGACATCACTTTCTTATATTTGTAAACACAGCTGTGGTACCTTCTTACATGTTGACATTACTGTGCATTATTGTCAATAAAATGAAGATCAAACAGCTTAAGGTAATAGTGATTTTATTTTCCTTATATTCATCTAGTTAAAATTCCTTGTCTACTTTGGCAGAAGAGTGCACACCAACATCAAGGGCTGAGAGAACTGGCCACACCAAAGTGACAGAACTGCTGGAGGAGGGCAGTCCGCACCTGACCAGCATGTCTTGCCAAATATGCTGAAGGATGCCAACCTGCTTAACCAGTTCCCTCCAGCTTATTCGGCAGTCCAGGGACTAATATCACCCACTATGGGTTTGGTTTCCAATCAACTAGACAATCTAACTCAGGCTTGCTGGGAGCCTTACAAATGTGTCCAGACTTTGAAACCTTCACCATCAAGTTCACACCTGTATCCAACTATGATCTAATGCATACCATGAAGGTGTCTAGACACACAGAGAATAAACAAAACAAAACATATGTTACTTGTGAAACATCTCAGTACAAATATGTAAATCGCGTGAACAATTTTTTAAAAATTTCTGTTCATACAAACTTAACAGGTATATCGGTCCCCTCCCTCTCTCCACCACCCCCTCCCCTTCCCCTTCCCCATCCCAAAATACCCCCCATCCCCAGAGCATCCTTTAATGTGCATGCCAAATTCCTCTAGCTCCTCCTCTCCGATGAGGTGTAAGGACCCAGGGACATTTCCCAAAACCCTTTCCTGTATTCCCCTTAAGCATAGGAACACTACTGTGGCTGTCAATACCTAGCCTCCAAGGATCCTAGTGCCTTTAGTCCATGCTAGACTTTGAGGGATCAATAATAGGTTGGACATTATGCAGGTTATGCAATTATGGTTGCATGATTACATTATTATATTATGATAATATTATTATATTATGATTGCTTTGGCCCTAACTTGTGTGGAGTATCTTGCATACATCATTACTCCTCCCATCCTTGCGCTCTTACAATCTTATGGCCCCCTCTTCCACAAACTTCCCTGAGCTTCAGGATGGGGAGAGATTAGGCTGCCTAGTTCCAGGTGGTCTCAGATGTTCTGAATTATGGTTTGTTGATTTTTTTTCAGTTTTGCTGCTCCTGCAAGGCCCTTGGCTCCATCCTCATGGGTATTGGATGTCATCTATTCCTGACCTTGATGGTGGCCTAATTTCTCTGCTGTAACAGGGTCCCCCTATCTCCTTTTTTCTGGTGGAGCCCTCCTTTCCCATTCCTCCTGTTTATAATCTTTGCAATTACTCTAGGTATTACAGAGATTTATCTTTGAGTGTTTCTAAGTGGGTTTGGTACTAGGATCCACCTATAAGGGAGTACATATGGCATTTAATTTTCTCTGTCTGGGATACTTCATTCAATATAATTGTTTCTAATTCCATCCATTTCCCAGCAAATTGCATTAATTCATCATTTTTGATGGCTGGGTAGCATTCCATTGTATAAATGTACCACATTTTCCTTATCCACTCATCAGCTGTTGGACATTTGGGTTCATTCCATGACTTTGCTATTGTAAACAGTGCCGCTATGAACATGGTCATGCTTGTGCTATCGAGGTGAACCTCTGCTGTATGGGGAGTTATTCCCAAAAGTGGAATAGCAGGGTCATATGGCATTTCAATCTTTAATTTCTTTAAGAATCTCCAGATGGCTCGCCAGAGTGGTTGTATGAGCTGCATTCCCACCAGCAATGTAGCAGAGTTCCCCTCTCTCCATATCCTCTCCAGCATTTATTGTTGTTTGTATTGTGGATTTTTGCCATCCTAAACAGGGTGAGATGTTATCTCAGGGAAGTTTTGATTTGTATTTCCCTGAGGGCTAAGGATGTGGAGCATTTTTTAAGATATTTGTTAGACATTTTAATTTTATCTCTAGTAAAGTTTCTTTTAAGTTCCGGGGCCCATTTTTTAATTGGGCCATTTGTTTCCTTGGTGTGTAGTTTTCTAAGTTCTTTGTGCACTCTGGATAATAGAGCTCTATCAGATATGTGGTTAGTGAAGATTTTCTCCCATTCTGTGGGTTGCCTTTGTGCTCGAGTTACAATCTCTTTATCTGAACAGAAGCTCTTTAATTTCACAAGATCCCATCTGTTGAATGTTGGTTGTATTAACTGTGCTGTTGGATGTCCATTTAGGAAATGTTGGCCTAGCCCAATCAGCTCGAGGGAGTTCCCTACCCTTTTCAACTATGGTTTTTATAGTCTCTGGTTTTATAACGAGGTCTTTGATCCATTTGGAATTAATTCTTTTTCTATTCAATTGTGTGTGTATGCGTGTGTATGTGTGTGTGTGTGTGTGTGTGTGTGTGTGTAGAACCACCGACGAATTCGGGAACCACCATGGACACCTCCACCTCCCTGTTTACTCTGCACCAGGATTCACAGGCTCCGCCCTACCAGGACCAGAAACGCAGGCGCCCTGCTTCCACCTGGCGTCTATACGTGGGCTTAGGATCAGAACTCGGGACCTTCCACCTGCAAGGCAGAGGTTTAACCCCTGAGCCATCTCTCCAGCCCTGGAATTAATTCTTGTACATGGTGAGAAGTGCGGGTCCAGTTTAAATCTTCTGCATGTGGATATCCAGTTTTACCAGCGCCATTTGTTGAGGATGCTGTTCTTTTTCCATTGAGTTTTTGGGCCCCTTTGTCAAAGATCAAATAGCTGTAGCTGTGTGGGCTTATATCTCGGTCTTCAACCCTTATCCATTGATCTGTGTGTCTATTCTGGAGCTAGTACTAGTACTACTACTAGGCTGTTTTTATAACTATGGATCTGTAGTATAGCCTAAGGTTTGATATGATACCTCCAGCAGAATTTTTGTTATTCAGGATTGTTTTTGCTATCCTGGGTCTTTTATGCCGCCATATGAATTTTGAGATTGTTTAATCAACTTCTATATTGAATCTATATATTGCCTCTGGTAGGATGGACATTTTTACGATATTGAATCTGCCAATCTAGGAACATGGGAGGTCTTTCCACCTTTTGGTGTCTTCTGCAATTTCTTTCTTTAGGGTTTTAATGTTTTCATTATAAAGGTCTCTTACTTCCTCGGTTAGGTTTATACCTAGGTATTTCATTTTTTTAGGGGCTATAGTAAATGGGATTGTTTCTCTCAGGGCTTTTTCACTTCTTTCATTCTGGGCACATAGGAAGGCCACTGATTTTTTTAAACTTTTTTTATTATTATTGCTACTCACACAAACTTAATAGGTAGACCAGTTCATTCCCTCCCTTCTCCTCCCCCTGAACCCCCTGCTCCCCCCCCTTACCCCTCTCCCACATCCCCCAGTGCCTACCCTCCCAATCCCCAGAGAGTCCTTTAATGTGCATGCCAGACTCTCCTCTGGGTTCTCCTCTCCGATGACATACAAAGACCCAGTGGCATTTCCCTGAACCCTTTCCTGTGTTCCCCTTAAGCATAAGAACATTACTGTGGCTGTCAATCCCTTGTCTCCAAGGATCTTGGTGCCTTTAGGAGATGCTAGACTTTGTGGGGTCAATAATGTGTTGGACATTGTGCAGGGCATGCAAAGTCCAATTATAATTGCCTCGGTCCTAACTTGTGTGGAGTATCTTGCAAATCATTGCTCCTCCCATCTTTTTGCTCTTACAATCTTACCACCGCCTCTTGCACAAATTTTCCTGAGCTTCAAGATGGGGAGAGATTAGTCTGGCCTAGTTCTAGGTGGTTGATATAGAGTCTCTGAAGTTCTGGATTGTGATTTGTTGATTTTCTTTTGTAGTTTTGCTGCTCCTGCAATGCCCTTCACTCCATCCTGATGGGCATTGTATGTCACCCCCTGGCCAGAGACAAAAAGCTCTTAAACTGCAGTCTTGTTATAAGAGCACATTCAAGGGTAGATGTAATAAAAGTAGGAAACCACAGTGAGGGAGGGGTCAATCACCCATTTGCAAAATGGTGACTTTTTATCTGCCAGACTATATGTCCTCCCCTTCTGGTGAGATAATATCCCTGCAGTTGTAAATGATCAGGAAAGGAACGTCTGTGAACTTAACTAGGTGTCTCATTACTTACTTGCAGTCCTTGATGGAGGCCTATTTTCTCTGCTGTAACATGGTCTCCTCTCTCCTGGTTTCTGGTGTGGCCCTCCAACCCCATCCCTCTTGTTCATAACCCTTGCAATTACTGTAGGTAATACATAGATTTACCTTTGAGTGTCTCAAGGTGGGCTGGGTGGGTTTGGTACCAGGAGCCACCTATTAGGGAGTACATACGGCACTTAATTTTCTGAGTTTGGGATACGTCACTTAATATAATTGTTTCTAATGACATCCATTTCCTGGCAAATTCCAGTGAATCATCATTTTTGATGGCTGAGTAGTACTCCATTGTATAGATGTACCACAGTTTCCTTATCCACTCATCAACTGTTGGACATTTGGGCTGATTCCATGACTTTGCTATTGTAAATGTGCTATGAACATGGTCGTGCTTGTGCTATCGAGGTGAACCTCTGCTGCATGGGGGGTTACCCATAAGTGGAATAGCAGGGTCAAATGGCATTTCAATCTTTAATTTCTTTAAGAATCTCCAGACGGCTCGCCACAGTGGTTGTGTGAGCCTGCATTCCCACCAGCAATGTAGGAGAGTTCCCCTCTCTCCACATCCTCTCCAACATTTGTTGTTGTTTGTATTGTGGATTTTTGCCATCCTGACCGGGGTGAGATGATATCTCAGGGAAGTTTTGATTTGCATTTCTCTGATGGCTAAAGAAGTGGAGCAGTTTTTAAGATATTTATTAGACATGTTAATTTCATCCCTGTTAAAGTTTCTTTTAAGTTCCAGGGCCCATTTTTTAATTGGGCCATTGGTTTCCTTGGTGTTTAGTTTTCTAAGTTCTTTGTGCACTCTGGACAGTAGAGCTCTATCAGATATGTGGTTAGTGAAGATTTTCTCCCATTCTGTGGGTTGCTTTTGAGCTCGTGTTACAATCTCTTTATCTGAACAGAAGCTCTTTAATTTCACAAGATCCCATCTGTTGAGAGTTGGTAGCAGTGACTGGGCCATTGGATGTCTGCTTAGGATCTGTTGGCCTAGCCCAATCAGCTCAAGGGAGTTCCCTATCCTTTCAACTATGGTTTTTATAGTCTCTGGCCTGATATCAAGGTCCTTGATCCATTTGGAATTAAGTCTTGTACATGGTGACAAGTATGGGTCCAGTTTTAATCTTCTGCATGTGGAGATCCAGTTTTGCCAGCACCATTTGTTGAAGATACTGTTCTTTCTCCACTGAATTTTTGGGCCCCTTTGTCAAAGACCAAATGGCTGTAATTTTGTGGGCTTATATCTGGGTCTTCAATCCTTATCCATTGATCTGTGTGTCTATTTAGGAGCCAGTACCAGGCTGTTTTTATAACTATGTATTTATAGTATAGACTAAGGTTTGGCATGGTGATACCTCCAGCAGTGTTTTTGTTATTCAGAATTGTCTTTGCTATCCTGGGTCTTTTGTTCCTCCATATGAATTTTGAGATTGTTTGGTCAACTTCTTTAAAGAATTGCTTTGGGATTTTAATTGGTATAGCATTGTATTTGTATAATGCCTTTGGTAGGATGGTCATTTTTACAATGTTGATTCTGCCAATCCAGGAACATGGGAGGTCTTTCCACCTTTTGGTGTCTTCTGCAATTTCTTTCTTTAGGGTTTTAAAGTTTTCCTTGTAATGGTCTTTTACCTCCTTTGTTAGGCTTATACCAAGGTATTTCATTTTTTAGGGGCTATAGTAAATGGGATTGTTTCTCTCAGGGCTTTTTTACCTCTTTCATTCTGGGTATATAGGAAGGCCACTGATTTTTATACATTTATTTTGTAACCTGCCACCCTGCTGAACTTCTAAATTAGTTCCAGGAGCTTCATGGTGGAGGTTTTGGGATCACTCAGGTATAAGATCATGTCATCTGCAAATTGGGGTAGCTTGACTTCTTCCTTGCTGATTTGAATCCCTCTTATGTCTCTTTCTTGTCTTATGGCTTCAGCTATGACTTCAAGTACAATATTGAATAGAAGTGGTGAGAGTGGACAGCCTTGTCTAGTTCCTGATCAAAGCGGGAATGCTTCAAGTTTTTCCCCATTGAGCATAATCCTTGCTGTGGGCTTGTTATATACAGCTTTTATTATATTGATAAAGGTTCCTTCCATTCATACTGTCTCTAGTGTTTTGATCATAAAAGGCTGTTGGAAATTGTCAAAAGCTTTTTCTGCATCTATTGAGAGTATCATGTGGTCTTGGACTCTGGACTGGTTTACATGATGAATTACATTTATTGATTTATGTATGTTGAACCAACCTTGTGTGCCTGGGATAAAGCCTACTTGTTCCCCATGGATGATCTTTTTGATATGTTTTGGAATCCGATTTACTAAGACTTTGTTGAGAATCTTGGCGTCTGTGTTCATCAGGGAGATTGGCCTATAGTTTTCTTTTCTAAGTGAATCTTTATTAGGTTTTGGGATTAAAACGATATTAGCTTCATAGAAGGAATTTGGTAGTGTTCCTTCCTTTGCTATTTGATGGAACAGTTTAAGGAATATTGGTGTTATTAACTCCTTAAATGTCTAGTAGAACTGTGTGCTAAATCCATGTGGTCCAGGACATTTTTTGGTGGGAAGATTCAAGATTACTTCATTGATTTCCTCGTATGTTATAGGACTGTTTAAGTAATTCACAACTTCCTGATTCAATTTAGGTAAGTTGTATTTACTTAGAAATTCATCCCTCTCTTTTGTGTTGTCAAACTTCACAGAGTATAAGTTTTTGAAATATGATGTTATAATTCTCTGGATTTTTTTGGGTATCAGTAGTGATAACTCCATGTTCATTTCTAATTTTGTTAATTTGCCTTTTCTCTCTCTTGCTTTTAGTTAATTTAGCTAGGGGTGTATCATCTTATTGATTTTTTCAAAGAACCCGCTTTTTGACTGGTTGATTTTCTCTACATCATTTTCCTAATCTTGATTTCAGATATTCTCCCCTTATTTTGCTAATCTCCTCTCTTCTACTACTTTTGGGATCAGATTGCTCTAGTTTCTCTAAAGCATTAAGCTGCATTGTTAAGTTGTTTATATCTGATGCTTCCATTTTTTTGATGTAGGCATTAAGAGCTATGAACTTGCCTCTTAGGACAGCTTTCGTTGTGGTCCCAACGATTTTGATAAGTTGTATTTTCATATCGTATCGTTTTCAGAATCTTGAATTTTCTTTTTAATCTGTTCCTGAATCCAGTTCTCTCTCATTCAGCATCATATTGTTAAGTTTCCAGGAGTCAATGTATTTTTTGTTTTGTTGTTGTGTTGTGGATGTCAAGCTTTAGGCCGTGGTGGCTGAAAGGGCACAGGTTAGAATTTCACAACTTTTCTGTATAGTGGCAGATTCATTTTGTGCCCAATATGTGATCTATTTGGAGAAAGGGTCCGTGTGCTGCTGAGAAAAATGTGTATTCTTTGGTGCGTGGATGAAAAGTTCGATAGAGATCTGTAAGTTCCATTCAGTAGGGTTTTAAGTTCCAAAATGTCTTTGTAAAGTTTTTACTTGTTGATCTATCCCATGTTGAGAGGGCAGTGTTGAAAATCCCAAGAATTATCGTTTTGGTGTTGATTTCTTGCTTTAGATGTTGTAGGGTTTGCTTAATGAATGTGGAGGGAGCATATTGGGTGCATGTATTTTTTTTGTTTGTTTGATGTCCACTTTGTCCAATAGCATAATGGCTATCCCTGCCATTTTCCTGGTCCATTAGCTTGCAGAATGTTGGACCAGTCTTTTATTTTTAGGATGTTCCTATCTTTTGTGGTGAGATGGGTTTCCTGCAGGAAGGAGATTGATGGGTTTTGATTTTTAATCCAAGTTTGTAAATCTGTGTCTCTTGATCAGTGAATCAATTCCATTAACATTTAATGTTATTATTGAGAAAATTATTTTTAATCCGGACATTTATTATGTTTAGTGGTTTTTGTAAGTGTATTGTTTTCGTTTTATAAGGTTTTGGTGGTATTCTATTCCCTTCTGTCCTACTGGATATGCTTGTTTTTTTCTTAAAGCTTGAGTATATATTCTATTCTAGCATTTTTTTGAAGGCCTGGTTTGGTGGACATTGTATCTCTTCAAGGTTTCTTTGTGCTGGAAAATTTTTCTTTCTCCCTCAATCGTGCCAGATAGTTTTGCGGGGTATATCAGCCTGGGTTGACATTTTTGCTCATTCAATACTTGAAGTCCATCTCTCCAAGCTCTTCTTGCTTTTACTGTTTCCATTGAGAAGTCATTTGTTTATTTTAATAGGTTTACCTTTAAAAGTGACTTGTTTTTTTCCTTGAAGCTTTCAGCACCATTTCTTTGTCTTGAATGTGGAGTGTTTTAACTATTATTTCTTTTGGCAAGTTTCTATTTTGGTCATATCTGTTTGGGTGCTGAATGCCTCTTGTATATGGATGGGCCTCTCTTTTTTTAGATGAGGAAAGTTTTCCTTGATGATCGTTTGAAAAATTTCCTCAGGTGTGGTATTTTGGAATTCTTGCTCTGGTATTCCATGAATATGCATGTTAGACTTCTTCAGGATGTCCCATAACTCTTGAATATTTCTCTCAAGTATCTTTTTGGCTTTAACAACCTCTTCTATTGGGCTGGTTAATATTCCCACTTTGTCTGAAATTCAATTTTCTGCTTCGTTAGTTCTGCTGATAAGACTCTCTGTTGAGTTCTGGGTTGAAGGTAACTTGTCTTTTTGTTCAGTTTTAAACTCTGCTTAAATCTGTTTTAATTGTTCTATGCCTATTTTGTTTCTTGAACTGTTTTTCTGAACTCCTCCAAGTGTCTGTTGTGTTCCTCTTCAAAGTGGTTGATACGGTATTTAATTCCTCCTGGATTTCCTCCTTCATAGTATTGATCATGGTAATTATATTGGGTTAAGCTTTCTTGGCTATTTTTGAGGATTTGTTCTTGTTGGAGTCTATCATTATGGGATTAATTCCTTCAGTGTGAGATTTGTTTTCTTGGGTTTTGTTTCTTATGGATTTCACTTTGACTTGGGCATTGTCATTTTAACTCTTAAGACCTCCTTTCAATTTCTGTGTGTTTTTCACTGAACTGAATTAATTGGCCTGGAGCAGGTCCTGCTCAGGCTGGGTGGTGGGAGGAGCTGGAACTAGTGGGTTGCCTGGGGTTTGGGGCTGAGCAGGGGGAGCTTACCTAGGTCACAGTTTGTCTTGGCTGGACTGCATGACCTGGGCGGGTGGGGAAAGGCCACGTGAACAATTATTGAAGATAAAACTCTTTTATCTTTTGTGTCTTACAGGAGCTGCACAATCCAAATGGCCAAAGGACCATTTCTCAGACCATGATTGACACAGCGTGTCCATCTCTAGAGTCCCTGGAGCCTGGTCACTGTGTCTTGCTCACTGTGACTGTCTTGCCACATTAGTTCATAACATTTTAGAATCTGACTCTTCTTGGTTAGGAAACTGCGTTTGAATGGAACTATTTGGTTCATATACTCTAAGTTCAATGCTCAGAAGCTAAGTCTTTTCATGCTCTGGGGGGCTTGGTAAGCACAGGGGACAAGGAGGAAGACAATGGCAAGGGATGGGGTGCTTTTGAGTCCTCCTTGACTGTTTGTTCTCATTGTAGATTAGATATCGTTCCTTGACATGGGTCCTTCATTGTAGAACTCTTGATGGGAGGAGCAGTGAGAGAACAGCAGCAGAGGTTGAAGCCAAAGGGAGAGTCTTTGCTCTGCATCAGGAGAAGTAGCACAAGGCAGGGAGCATGAAAAGAGTAGGTTAGACAGAGGACTGAACTGAGTAACTTTTTGCTCTTTTTCTCCTTTCTTTCTGGCTATAGGAGTGGTCACTCACTGTCAGGCACCTGCCTCTGAGAGGCTGGGGCAAGTCTTTTTTTTTTATATATACACTTTTTATTTATTATTTCCGCTCATACAACTTAATAGGTACAACAGTTTGCAAGTCTTCCAGCTGTCAGGACTCCATTAAGGGAGGCAAGGAGCTGGATGGAATTGAGAACTCCTTGACTGCATTTGAGATGCTGCTGTCACGCAGGGCATTTATTACTCACAGGAGCCAGCTAAACATGGCAGGAACAGTTCTTCCCCCCAGTCAGCATTGATCCAGATAGAAATAAAAGTAACATTATTATAAATTCTCATGAGAGCAAGGTTAGGTCTGGTGGTGTAAGAGAAAGTGTCAATGAATCCAGGTGCTGAGACCTGGTCCATGTGAATCAATGTGACCAGTGTGCCTATTGGAGCCCAACACTCCTCCACCAGGTCTGTCTTCAAAACTAGTGCCGTTGAGATCCTCTAACCCTTAGCATTGACATTGCAGCTCATGTTTTGCACTTGAACCACATGACTTATTCTGTTTCATGGACATTTTCAACAGTGTCCCATGATATCAGAGAGACCCTTTCCATAGCAATGTTTTGCTTCTTCTTCTGATGATGATGTGTTTAGTACCTTGTACAGTGACTATTAGCTTTCTCAGAAACTCCAGGCAATATCCTCATTTTAAACAACTTCCTTCATCATTTGGTACATTAAGTCTACTTGTGTCAAAGCATCACTCTGCTGAGTATTCCTGCCCTTGCTAATGTTCTCACAAAACTAGTCTTATTAAAAATCATCTGGGGCTGGAGAGGTGGCTCAGAGGTTAAGCCTCCGCCTTGCAGGCGGAAGGTCCTGAGTTCGGATCCCAGATCCCACATATAGACGCCAGGCGGAAGCGGGGGCGGCCTGCGCTTCTGGTCCTGGTAGGGCGGACCTGTGAATCCCGGGGCAGAAGGAGGTGGAGGCGTCCATGGTGGTTCGCGAATTCGTCCGTGGTTCTACACACAGACACACTCGCGCGCGGCACATACACACGCATATGCACACAGTTGAATAAATAATAATAAAAAATTTAAAAAAAAAAGAAAAAGAAAATCATCTGGGGCTGGAGAGGTGGCTCAGGGGTTAAGCCTCTGCCTTGCAGGTGGAAGATCCTGAGTTCAGATCCTAGACCCCATGTATAGACGCCAGGCGGAAGCGGGGCCGGCCTGCGTTTCTGGTCCTGGGAGGGTGGAGCCTGTGAATCCCGGGGGGGAAGAGGAAAAAGGGGGGGGGAGCGGAGAAAATAAAAAAAATTATTAAAAGGAGGTGAAGGCGGTTATGGTGGTTCCCGAATTCGTCCGTGGTTCTACGCGCGCACACACACACACACACACACACACACACACACACGCACAATTGAATAAATAAAAAAAACTTTTAAAAAAACTTAAAAATCATCTGGTCTGGTATCAAGCACAGCATTGGTCTTTCAACACAGCACAGAGCTCTATCAAGCAATCTGCCCCTTCTGTAGGATTGTACATGAAAGTTACAGTACTTGCCTATTTACCTTGAATGGGGTGAAGGAGCATCAGATACCTCAAATTCTAACATGCCCATAACCAATGGAACAGACTAATAATTTTTTTTATTTTTCTCCAGTCATATAAAGTTGAAAGGTTCCCCATTCCCTTCCCTCCCCCTTACTCCCTGGATCCCCTTACTCCCCCCCTTTTTCCTCTTCCCTTCCCCCCTCCCTTCCCTTCTCCCAGTGCCCCCTCCCCCTCTATTCCTGGAGCATCCTGTTGTGTGCATGTCAAACTTTCCTCTGGGTCCTCCTCTTGATGAAGTGTAAGGACTCAGTAGCTTTGCCTAGAGCTCTTTTTTGTGTTCCCCTTTAGTGCAGGAATACTATTGTGGCTGTTAATCGCTTGCATCTGAGGATCGTAGTGCCTGTGATCCATGATAGACTTTGGGAGCTAAATGATATGTCAGACCAATAATTTTTGTAAATTCTCGTGGAGGCTAGCACAGTTGTGGTGAGATCATGGGTGTAGCAGCCTTCACTGTTCTTCCAAGCAAACCTATGGGTCCCAATTCTTTGTGCAAAAGGAAGACAAAAGGCAACCTTCCCATGTCACCTACAGCCCACCTTGAGTTAGGATTAATAGGGAGGACATTCTTTCCTTGTAATTTCCTTAGATGGAGTCTCCACTCCAAACACTTGAGTATTTTTTTCTCTTCAGCATCTGCAACAAATATGGTTTCTTCAGGGATACCAACTGCCTTCTCTACCCCCACAGGTAGGAATCGCCCCTCTGTGTGGATGCTCTCAGTGGTTTCTTTTCTTTTGTTTTCTTTTGTTTTCTCTTCTCTTCTCTTTTCTTTTCTCTTCTCTTCTCTTCTCTTTTCTTCCTCTCCTCTCCTGTCCTCTCCTCCTCTCTCCTCCTCCTTCCCCTCCCTCCCTCCCCTCCCTCCCCTCCCCTCTCCTCCCCTCCCCTTCCCCCCTCCCCTCTCTCTCCTCTCTCTCTCTTTCTTTTCTTTGCTTTTGTTTGTTGTGTGTGTTTGTGTCAGAGAGGGGAGACAAAGAGAGAGAGAGAGAGAGATGAGACAGAGAGAGAGAGAGAGATTTAATTTAAGTATATTTTGTGGTAGTGTGTATGAGAGAAACACGAGTATGTGTGCTGTGGAGGCAAGGTGACCTTGCGAATCATCCTGGATTGCTTACCTCCTTTTTGCTTTGCTCTGGGGTTTTCCCGGCTCCACCTTCCTGTGCTGGAATTACAGGCTGCATCCCTATCCACCCAGAACTTTGTACATGAAATCTGGAAATTTGAATCAGGTGCTTTTGCTTAAATAGGCAAAGCTTAACCCTGAACATCTCCCTACCCCTGAGTGGTTTCTGTAATCACAGAAAGTGTTGCATGAATAAAAACCAGGGTTCTTACTATATATTTCAAGTCCTCCAGTCACTAGAAAGCTCTTGTTACAACAAATTCCCTCAATATCCTTCATCATTGGATTATTGCTAGACTGTTAGTGATTCTATAGTAACCTTTTAATTGCACCTATATCCCTTACCAGGTTACACCTGCTGAGATAAGTATTCACTATGCAATGGCAAGGATGACCAGTTCCGCAGCGAATCAAACCTCTAGATTATCAAACCTTTTAGCCAAAAATTTGTTGATGAGCAATCTCTTGGACCAGGGAGGGGGCTCACTGTGAAAGCACTGTAGCCCAACAAAGAGGACTGAAGATCGGATCCCGTAGTGTCAGGGGACAGGGGCTTGCTTTTCAATTCCAACCCGGAAGTGCACACTCCCAAGCAGCAAACATGTCATTTGGATGCACCCATACCACACTATACCTGAAAAGAAAGATAATTTGGGATCTCAGCGAATAATCGGGATTAAAAAAAAAACTTAATCAAGAAATCCAAGACATGAGTTTTTGTCATCATATGGGGAATTGGTATTTGCGTCTCTGATTATTGAAGAAAGTCTCTTCTCATTCCTGGTACCTATGAGGTCAGTTGATATCAGGAGTCTCCAATCTAAGCAGTCTGTCCATCTTGGAGGAAGCCCTCCCAACTCAGGAAAAAGAGTACAGGGTCCCGATGCTGCTTGGGTTCAGGACACCAAGAGGCTCAGTGGTTGACCTCTCACCCCCCCCTCAGCCCTACCAGGCCCTTTCTGATACCTTTTACCACAACTTCACTCATCACTAACCTGCAGTACCAGGAGGGCGTGTACCACCTTGGATCCCTGAAGTTCAATGTCACTGCAAGAACTGACGCAGGCAGGGTGAGTGCCCCCCACAGATCAGCTGGGGCCACGGGTGGGCACACCCTGGTAGCATGACTTACCATTTCAATTTGTCCCCTGCCCTGCCAAAAGACTCAGGCTTGATCACACTGATTCTGCCATGTCTGCTCCTATTGCCCTTCTTTTTCTCCACAGCTTGGAGATTGCTGAATAAAACAGGTGTGGGGCCCCTGTATGCTGGCTGCAGACTGACCTTGCTCAGGTGAGGAACTTTTAGCCTGGGCATCCACCAGAAGTTTGATCAGGTGCTCCTTGTCTGCTTGTGCGTGCTTCCACATGGTGAATTACAACATGGTGACTGCAGGACCCCTGCACTTCTTCATCCTGCAGTCTATAAAACACTGCACTGCTCTGTACTAATAATCTCTAAGTCTATCACAGCCAGCATGGTGACTCGTGGAGCCTCTTAAGGCTGAGGAAAACTCAGAGAGAAGCAAAGAGAAGAGCAGAGATTAGAAAGAACCACAAATCACAGGTGTGGTCATGAGCCCTGAAAATACCCAATGGGCTTCTGAGAAGCTTATTGATACAGGGGGTCCAGTGGCCCTTAAAGCAGGGGCCATAAGACCTTTGATTTGCTTACAAAAAGGAATGGGGCTCAGAAACAGGGGCTGTTGAGACTCTTGATGCATTGAAGGGGTAAGGAATGGGTGGGCTTCCAAGGTCCCACCTACTGCACACAGCCAACTCGTGGTTTGGTGGATTCACTATTATTTTTCATGGAATTCTCCTCATTATCAAACTCTTGTCTACAACCAGAGGAGTGTCACATATTAAGGGCCATCCTCCAATGTCTTGCTTGAAGTATTTATCTTATGTTTGAAGAAAACAAAAAAAAAACACCCACGGAGTTTGTTTTCACATGGCCTCCTCTAGATTACAATCACAGCAATCTGTCACTGACGTGAAACCTTATCCATGCAGTATCTAATATTCCTCCTTTCTTCCCACAATTTACATAAATAGGCATTCAGCCTAATCTTTTGCATCCAAAAGTCAGGGAATAATATTGCGGGAAAGAGGAGGTGTGTTGTTGTACCCCCCCCCCCTCCCCTCCCCCCCCCCCCCCCCCCCCGTTTTTTAAAAGATTGTAAGAGCCTAAAGAGGGGAGGAGCAATGATACACAAGATACTCAAACCCGACGTTAGGTGCTTGGACGCAACCCATAATAGGACTTTGAAGACGCACTAAACCAAATGAGATATCATTGACCCCCCCCAAAGTTTAGCATGGATCAAAGGCACTAGGATCCCTCCTTAGAACAAGGGATTAACAGCCCCACCAATATGTTCCTATACTAAAGGGGAACACAAGAAAGTGCTTCTAGCAATGCTATGAGTCATACACCTCATTTAGAGTGGAGGGACAGATGGGAAGTTTTATATTAATACCAAAGAACTGGCTCCCGGGATTTCAGGGGGTGGTGGGGGAGGGGGGCCACTGGTGCACGGCACTGGGAGAAAGATGCGGGGGGCCCACTGGGAGAGGGGGCCACTGGGGAAGCGCAAACTGGGAGAAAGGGACGGGAGGGGGGAAAAGAAAGGGAAGAAAAGAAAGAGGGGAAGAAAGAAAGAAAAGAAAGAAAAGAAAAGAAAGGAAAAAAGCGGGGGGGGGAAAAAAAAAGAAAAAAAAAAAAGCGGGGGGGGGTGGGAAAGAAGGGAAAAAAAAAAGGCAAAAAAAAAAAAAAGCGGGAAAAAAAAAAAAAAAAAAAAAAAAAAAAAAAAAAAAAAAAAAAAAAAAAAAAACAAAAAAAAATAAAAAAAAAAAAAAAAAAAAAAAAAAAAAAAAAGAAAAAAAAAAAAAAAAAAAAAAAAAAAAAAAAAAAAAAAAAAAAAAAAAAAAAACAGCAAAAGAAAAAAGAAAGAAAAAAAAAAAAAAAAACAAAAAAAAAAAAAAAAAAAAAAAAAAAGCGGGGGGGAGGGGGGAAACAAAAAAACAAAGCGAAAAAAGAAAAAAAAAAAAAAAAAAAAAAAAAAAAAAAGAAGAAAAGGGAAAAAAAAAAAAAAGGGAAAAAAAAAAAAAAAAAGAAAAAAACAAAAAAAAAAAAAAAAAAAAAAAAAAAAAAACAAAAAAAGGAAAAAAAAAAAAAAAAAAAAAAGAAAAAAAAAAAAAAAAAAAAAAAAAGAAAAAAAACAAACAAAAATAAAAAGCGGGGGGAGGGAGGGAGGGAGGGAGGGAGGAGGGAGGGGGGGGAGGGAAACGGGAGGGGAATAGAGGAAGGAGACCGGGAAGGAGGAGAAGGCTGTACCCCCCCCCCTATCCCTCTCTCCCCCCTTATCTCCGCTTATTCTTCCCCCAGACTCCCTCATCGTGCCCCCTTTTCTCCCCTCAGACTGATTCTATCAGGTCCGTTTCGCCCTCTCCCGCTTTCTCTCGTTTCCCCTCTCCAAGCCAACCCACCCATCGTGCTTAATTCTTAAATTTAGTTCCGGGTTTTCTCGCCTCGCTCCCCCCCTCTTCCGTCCCTCCTTTTTTTTCTTCCCTGCCTTTCCCTCTTCTCCCTTTTTCCTTTTACCCTGACTAATTTTCTTCCACATTTGTTCCTTTTTTCACTTCCCTATAGCTTGCCGTTTGTTTTTTTTTCTGCTCCTTTTTTTTTTTTTATCTCTCCCAGCAACCTTAGTTTGGCTTTTATTTTTTTTTATTATGCATCGCTTTCCATTTTCCCGAGCCCAACCTATTTATGCCCCCAGGGTTTTTTTTTCTCTCCGTTTGTCGTTTTTTTCCCCCCTGCCCCCCCCTCGTTTGCTCCCCTTTTGCTTCCCTATTCGCCTTTGAGGTTGGTTGTGTAGCGGCTTCGCATTCTTCTCCGGTTTCGCCCCGTATCCCCTCTCGGCGTTTCGACCCACGTGTTTGTTCCTCTCTTTTCCTCGGTTTTCTGTTCTTTCCTTCCCTTCTTCCTGGCATACATCAACAACTTTAAGTTTTGTATACAGTTTCGCTATTTAATTATCCTTTAAAAAATGAAATTCTTTTTTTTCAATTATTTTACTTAATTTCTTTTTTAAATCAAAATATGGCCTATTTTTCCAGTGCTTTTTTTTCTTTTTTTCCCCCCCGTCGCTTAAACTACACACCCTATCCGCCCCACTCTTCTCCCTAGTCTGTATTGTTCTCCCTCTTACTTCCTTTTTCCTTTATCCTATGTTCTGTTGATTCTCTCCTTGTAAAAAACAAATTTTTGCCCTCCTTGTTCTCGTTTCTGATTTTGTATCCATGTCAAGCAGGCATGTTTGCGATCTTGTGTAACTCACACCACTGATGAAACCCTCATTTGAATTGGCATTTGAAACCCGCAGAACTCTGTCTGATATTTCTCTTGAATCAAATTTTGTTCTCTTTTCCTTTATACTGTTAACTGTTCGTCTCCCCTATCCCGTCTCGTCCGCAGCAGAGGAGCTTTCCTTTCCCCCCCTTTTTCCCTTCCCTTCTTTCGTTCCCCCCTCTTTTCCCATTCCTTTGGTTGCGGCCCCTGGCTTTTCTTCTTTTTTTTGCTTTTCCCTCTCCGCTCCCCTCTCTCCTGTGCCGGCTCTTCCACTATTGTTATGTTCTTGCTTCTCCTCTCCGGTCCACTCTTATCAGTAGCAATTCACCATCTTTTATATTTCTGTCCCCCCTCTTCTTCTTTTTTTTTCCCGTTGACCCATCTCTTATCTAGTATCTCTTTTCGGTCATCACCTGTTGAGTTAAATACTAGGTGTCCCTGCTATTTTTTATCTTGTATGGCTTTTTTTGATTATTTCGTACCAACGCTCTTCCCCTTCCCCCTGATGCCACACACTCCTATAGACCGTATTTCCAGCCTAGCTTGATTTGTAAGCCCACAGAGAGTGAACTGCAGGAAGAGGAGGAGTTTATGTGCCCCCCAGCGGCCTGTGTCTGTTCGTGCTTCGTACCCTCACGCCACATCAGCACCGCTTGTGTTTGGATTTGAGTCCAATTTTTACCCATCTTTTATAATGCAGAGACGGTGAGTGATACGTTGGCATCCTGCTGATGTATCACTCTGTCCCAAAACATTGTAGGGTCATGGGCTAATGCTCAATGGCATTATATACTACTCTCCCCGATAATGCCTTTTCTGTATGGAGAGATGGTTCTTTTTTTTCTTCCTTTTTCTCCTCTTTTCTCCCCTCCCGTTTTTTTTTCTTCCTTTTCCTTTTTCTCCCCCTTGTGTGTCCAGTTCTCCTTCTCGGATTCCCTGGTTTTTCGTTTCCTCTTTTCCCCCCTTCCCCCCCCCCCTCTGGTTTTGTGTTCCCCGTGTTGTCTATTCCTGTTTTCTTCCTGTTACTTTGTTTCCCCTTGGAGTACTCTCTGTTCATATTACCCGCCCCTTCTGGCCTGTCAAAAACTTTCACAGGCTTATCTATTTAGGCGCACATAAATCACTCCTTTGTTTTTCCTATTCTTAAGCTGCTTTGTCACCTGAATTTTTACATACGTCCAGACACTTCCTCCCTCTAGTCCCCAGTCACAACACCACACTCCCAGTTCTATCTTCCCCCTTTTGGTACCTCCCCATTCCGGTGCCCCCCTATTTTTTGGGCATCTCAGAAAATCATTCGAATAACTTATTAGATCTTCTTCTTTCTTTTCTTTTATCCTCCCTTCTCCCAGGTTCCCTGAAACAGCATCAGGGGTGTACAGACATCTCGGACTCCGTGTGACGCTGTCCTTTTCTTTCGGTCTTCGATATCATAATCCCTCCTTTACGCCCTTTTTTTTTTCTATTTACTTTTTTCCCCCCCTCCCCCCTGACCCCCTTTGTTTTCTTTTGGTGCTAGCCCCCTGCTGCGTTTCCCCCCCTCCTCTGTTCTCGTTCAATTCACTTTTA
>JALPQD010001150.1:0-47481 GCA_023101885.1 Typhlomys cinereus | reverse complement strand
CTTACTCTTAGAACGTTTCATTTTGTCCCAGAGATTTGGTAACTTCTTATTTTCGTTATCATTCACTTTCAGGAACAATCCTTGAATTTCCTTTTTACTTTCTTCCTGACTCAGTTCTTCATTCAGCATCATATTGTTAAGTGTCCAGGAGTTAGGTATTTTCTCTTGTTGATGTGTTGTGGATTTCCAGCTTCTAGGCCGTGTGGTCTGATAGGCAAAGGTTAGAATTTCAACTTTCGTGTTCTGTGTAGATTCATTTTGTGGCCAATATGTGCTTATATTTTTGTAGAAAGTTCCGGTGTGCCGCGAAAAATGTGTATTCTTGGTGGTGGGTGAAAAGTTCGATAGATGATCTGTAAGGTCCATTCTTTCAGGTTTTATTAAGTTCCCAAAGTGTCTCTGTTAGCTTTGACCTGTTGATTTATATCCCATGTTGCCAGGCGTGTTGAAGTCCCCAAGAATTTATCGTTTTGGGATTGATTTCTTGCTTTAGACGCTGCGGGTTTTTTGATGAATGTGGAGGGACCCATATTGGGTGCTATATGTTCAGGATTGTGAGCGTCTTGCCTGGTGACTTGTGCCTGCTGACATCTAACAGTGTAGTTCCATCCGATCTCTTATAATTTTCTTTGGTTTGAAATCCACCTTGTCTGATAGCATAACTTGGCTACCCCTGCCTGTTTTCTTCTTCCATTAGCTTGTCGAATTGTTGACCAGCTTTTATTTTTAGAGCGTGCCTATCTTTTGTGGTGACGACTGCGGTTTTCCTGCAGGCAGACAGATTGAGGATTGTGATTTTTTAATCCATGTTTGTAATGTGTGTGTTCTTGATCGGTTGGAATTTAATTCCATTAAATTTAGTGTTTAATGGAGAAGCTATTGTTAATTCTAGACATTATTATCTTTAGTAGACTTTTATAAATTATATTGATTCTTTTTTAATGTAGTGTTATCTTGCATTCCTGTTCTACTGGATAATTTGAATCGTTTTTCTCACGCTTGAGTATCATTTCTTAGCATTTTTGAAGGTATCGGTTTGGTGGACATCTGTATCCCTTAAAGTTGTCCTTTGTGCTGGAACAATTTTTCTTTAGCATCGATAATGAAGGATGCTTTTGAGGGGAAATAAGAAGGGGGGACATTTTTGCTCATTCAATACTTGAAGTTGTATTCCAAAGCTCTTCTGCTTTTACGTTTCGACTGAGAAGTCATTTGTTATTTTAAAGTTTACTTTTAAAGTGACTTGTTTGTTCTCCCTTGAGCTCTCCGCACCGTTCTTTATCTTGACATGTGGAGTGTTTTAACGATATTTTGCCGCGGGCTGGCTTCTAGGGTGGGAGTAAGAGGGGGGGTGGGGCGGACGCAGATGGGGAGTAGCGGAGGGGCCTAGCTTTTGTTTATGATGAGGAAAGTTTTTTGTCTGATAGTTTGAAAATTTGCCTCAGGGTGGTTATTTTGCAGATTCTTGCTCTGGTATTACTGAATACGCTGTTAGGCTTCTTCAGGGTGTCCATATTCTCTTGGATATTTCTCTAAGCTACTTTTTGGCTTTAAAACCTCTTATCATCTGCAGCTTGGTTAGTATCTCCAACTTTATCTTAAAGGTTGAAAGGCTGTGCTTTTGCTGTCGTTAGTTCTGTGGCCGTAAGACTCTAGGTGGCCTTCTGGGGTGACGAACTCCTTGTTCTTTTAGCTCAGTTTTAAACTCTGCTGCAGTTTGTTTTGAATGCCTATGCAAGTTTTGTTTCTGTGCACTGTGTTTCTCAACCTCCTCCAGATGTCTGTGTGTTCTGTCATAAGCGATGATTCGATATGAATCCCTGCCCTGGGATTTTCGTCCGTGCATAGGTATGAACATGTAAGATAGATTGAAAAGTCTTTATCCTGGCGGTGAGCTTCTTCTTTCGGCTTCCGTGGGTGGTTTGTTTTTTTTGATTTTTTCTTTTTCTTGTTTTGTTTTTTTTTGTGGAGGGCACATTCTTGGGATTGTAAGTTTCTGCGTGGGAAAAGTTGTCTCGCTTGTACTGTGATGGTGAGTTCTTATGGCTTGACGCTGACTTCGATGTCATTAACTCTGTAAGATCTCTCAAGTTTCACAATATGTCATATTTGCGGTGGACCCTGGTGGGCGGTGGGGGAGGAGATTACCCGAGGTGTGGTGAGGCGCGGGGATGCGAGAGCAGACGTACATAAGGGGCGCGAGGGGGTGCAAGGGGGACTGTTTGTGCGCGTGTGGAAGTCCGGGTGTTATGCGGATTTCAAGGCTGAGGACGAATGGTGGGGGGGGCACTCCTGTGTTGCTGACCTCGTGTTAGGTACTCCGTCAGCGTCTCTGTTCCTGTCGTCTTTCGGCGGACTCCGGCTTCTAGGTGGTCAGCACCGCAATGAAGTGTGTCTCTGTGGGCCGACGCTTTGTGGGGTCTGGTTGGGTGTGGCGCCGGGGTATGGGGGGCTACCAGCTAGGGTGCCTGGGTGTCCTTAGGGGGGATGCCGGCAGCGTTTGCGCGCCTCACCGGCAGCATGAGCGCGCGTGTCCAGTGGTGAAACGGGGTCGAAAACGGACGAACTAGTTGTTTTTCTTGCGTTTTTTAGTGAGAATAAGCACGACATAGGGTGCGTGCACCCTGTGCATCGCTCAGGGTATTCACCAGATCTCACGGACTCTCCTATCAGTAGTTGTTCATTCTATGGCCCGTTTCACGGCCTCTGTCCGACTTGTGGCCGTGGTCGATACCTGAAAAGACCCAAGTAGGGCTCTCTCGGTGCATGGTGATTTTCATGGGTCATGCTCTCGCTCATACGACCTTGCTCTTGCTTACAAGTCATGGTTCGTTTCAGGTGCTCGTATGTGCGGATGGGGCGCTATATCGCATGTGCAGGACCCAAACACGCATTTCCGATCTCGATGATATACCTAGACACTGCCTAGGATCTGTTCAGTAACCACACCACCGGTGGGGTGCGCCCCTCCTGGACATCTGTTCTCGGGAACCCCCCGTATTGCATCTGGTGCGAAAATAATACTGGTAATATTCAGCGCGAGTAGGTAGAAGTATACGACTCTTGAGTTTCAAATCATGCGTCAGTGAGGTCGGGAGCAGGTGATTTGTTGAGATTGCGTGTAAGTTATGAGCTCGAGGCCTGCAGGAATCTCGACGACTGAATAGGTCGGTCTAGCCACGTCTGCTGTGAGAGCACATCCACACTTTTCGCAAGTGATCTTGGTCTGGAGCTCGCTTTATTCGACGATGTAGTCGGTTTTCCTTATCTATTTTACGCGCGCTACGTGGTATGGCACAGGTCTATCTTGTGAGTCTATTTACTCGTATTGACCAGGGGCATTTTGCGTCGGTTCAAAAGTTGACACACTCCTGCCTCCAGCTTCTTCTCCCGGCACTGATAGTATCTCTTTGTCTTCATTTTAAGGAGAACACAATACCAGATGCTCCTTTGGGGATCTCGAACAACACACATGGTGTAGCAGTTCTGAGTTAAGTGCTATTTGGGTCTGACATCGTAACATGGGAACACGGTGGACAGGTATTAGGAATGGTTGGGCCGGGTCACTTCCTCCCCCATACGCCGGTTAGTCACTGACGACTAGGTGTATCACCCTGCTGACCTGCGCTCACTGTGGCTGAGGAGTCAGGACTGGCTCAAACGAATCGTTCCTTTATCCTGAATATAGCCGGGTGGCAAGAGTTTGGTTACCTTGCGTTCCTCATCTTCTAATACGCACAGTTTGACGCAGAGTCTAGGTATGGCGGAGGTGTTTTACGTATAGGATGTCGCGTGCAGACTCATGGTCGTGAGCATCTTGTTCTGTGTTCTTCGTCCACGCACCCTGCTGGTTTCCCCCAATGGGGTGTTCCACAAGGCACGGTGCACCATGCAACCCCATTCCATCCCCTTACATCCCCCCGTGCTTTTAGATCCTCTTCCTTACTTTCTTTTCCCTATTCCTTCCTTTCTCATTTTTCCTTTTTTCCTCCCCCCCCCCCTTCTACTTTTTTTTTTTTCCCTCCTCCCTTCAACTCAAATACTATGGTTTCCAAGGCGATACCAACCGCTTCTTTTACCCCCCCCCTTACCTCCTACTTTCTCCCCTCCTCTTTTTTTTCCTATGCTTTTTTTCTTTCTTTTTTCTTTCTTTTTTTCTTTTGTTTTCTTTTTTTTCGGTTCTCCCCTATCTTTTTCTTTTTTCCTTCCTCCTTCCTTCCTCTTCTTCTCTCCTCCCCCTCTCCTCCCTTTCCCCTCTTCCTCCTCTCCATGTAACCACCCCCGAGTCTTTTCCTTCTGATCCCCCGCCCCCTTGTTCTACTCTGGTGGTCTCTATCCTCACTTCCCCTTCCCCTCTGTCCCGCTCTTCCGAGCAACATGCATATTGGTGGATGACACCCCCATACACACATATACCTGAAAAAGAAAAATAATTGGGAATCTCAGAGAATAACTTGGGATTAAAAAAAACTTATCAAGAAATCAAAGATATGAGTTTTTGACACCAGAATGGTGGAGTATATTTGACTCTTTACTGGTTATTGAAGAAAGTCTCTTCTCATTCCTGGTATCTATGAGGTCATGCTGATATCAGGAGTCTCCACTCTAAGCAGTCTGTCCATCTTGGAGGAAGCTCCTACCCAATTCAGGAAAATGAGTACAGGGTTCCCGATGCTGCTGTGGTGTGCAGGACACCAAGAGGCTCAGTGGTTGACCTTCTCTCACCCCTCCCCTCAGCCTACCCGCCCTCTTCTGATACCTTTTACCATCAACTTCACCATCACTAACCTGCGTACCAGAGAGGGCGTGTCTACACTTGGATCCCTGAAGTTCAATGTCACTGCAAGAAACCTGCAGAGGCTGGTGAGTGCCCCACCCACAGATGCCAGCTGGGCCCACATGGGTGGGCCACACCCTGGAGCATGACCTCACCCATTTCTACTTTGCTCCCCCTGCCCTGCCAAATAACTCAGTCTTGATCACCTGATTCCTGCCATGTGTCTGCTCCTATTGCTGCCATTCCCCCCTCTCTCTTTTCTCCACAGCTTGGATCATTGCTGAATAAAACGAGTATGGGGCCCCTGTATGCTGGCTGCAGACTGACCTTGCTCAGGTGAGGAACTTTTATCCTCTAGGCAAAAAAACTCAAAGGTTTGATCAGCGTGCTCCTTGTTTGCTTTTTGCGTGCCTTCCACACTGGTAGAATTATGGATATGGTGACTGCACGACCCCTGCACTTCTTCATCCTGCAGTCTGTAAACACTGCACTGCTTTCTACTAATAATCTCTAAGTCTGTCACAGCCAGCATGGTGACCCATGGAGCCTCTTAAGGCTGAGGAAAAGTCAGAAAGAGAGAAGCAAAACCAGAGAGCTAGAGATTAGAAAGAACCACATATCACAGGTGCCGTCATCAGCCCTGGAAATACCCATTGGGGTTCTGAGAAGCTTATTGATACAGGGGGTCCTGCTACCCTTAAAGCAGGGGCCATAAGACCTTTGATTTGCTTACAAAAAGGAAGGGGTCCTCAGAACAGGGGCTGTGAGAGACCTTTGATTGGCTCAAAGGGGTAAGGGCATGGGTGGATTTCCAAGGTCCCAGCCTATGTGTATAGCCACACTCTGTGGTTTTGGTAGATTCACTTATTAGTGTTATTCATGGAAATTCTCCTCATTATTGAACTCTTGCTCTACAACCAGAGGAATGTTCACATATTAAGGAGCACCTACCAATGCCTCGTGTCTATGCTTGGAAGAATTTAGGATCTTTGATGTTTGAAAAAAAAAATCACAGAATGGTGTTTCACACATGGCCTTCCTCTAGATAGCATGCTACAGCAATCTGTCAACTGACGTGGAACCTTTATCCATGCAATTATCCTAAATTTTCTCCTTTCTTCCTACAATTTAAATAAATAGGCATTTCCAGTGTGCTTTAAAATCCAGCCCCGGGTTTGTCTTAAGAACAAATCTGCTCTTTTCGCTTAACCTTTAATGCTTAGTATATCCATGTCAAGACGGTGTAACGCACAACTGATGAAATTCTTGACTGTGTCTGAGCAGAGCTGTGGGCTCCTTGCGGTCACAGAGAATTCACATCTTGTTTTGGAAATATCTACCGAGTACCTTGTCATAGTTAAATACAGGTGTTAACTTGATGGGTGAAGGTCAAGCTCTGAGCACATTTATAGAGAGTCAGTAGTTGAGTTAAGCCCAGATCGAACTTGCAGGAGATCATCTAGCTGATGGGGAAGGCCCACCCATGGTGGATGAAGCTAGACCCCTGAATGGATAAACCAAATACAGTGCGCTGGTTGAGGAAGTTGGCATCCTTCTATATACATGGCCAAACATGCTGGTCTGGCCAGTAAGGATCCTTCCTCTGTCAGCTGTTATGTAGAGATGGTGTGGCCAGTTCCTTCGGCCCTGGTGTTAATGTGAGCTCTCTTTTCAAGCTATTCTGAAAACTTTCACAGGATTATCATAAGAGAATAAACCCCTCGTTCCCTTAAGCAACTTTGACGTGATTTTACCAGCAGCCATTAGAATAATACACCACAGTTCTTTTCCCCTGGACCATTCTTGGGCTATTTTGGGCATCTCAGATCACCTCTGAGAAATTCATCTATTGTCAATTCTTCTCATCGACCTTTCCCAGGTCTGAAAAGAAGGGGACAGCCACTGGAGTGGATGCTGTCTGCACCCACCGCCCTGACCCTTTTGGGCATGGGCTGAACAGAGAGCAGGTGTACTGGGAGCTGAGCAGGCTGACTGGAGGCATCACCAGTCTGGGTCCCTATGCCCTGGACCAGAACAGCCTCTTCATCAATGGTGAGCATTGGCCATCTGTGCTCTGCTATGTTTCAAAGTACATACCCTCCCCTCTCAGCTCTCCTTTTCTCCCATCCCTCTCTATGATTCATTCTTTCTTTCCTTATTTCTACAGGTTACACATACCAGATCCTGTCGACCACACCCAACAGTGAGTATTCTGAGTCTTCATTATTGTTTTTTATTTCCTTGGACAGTTTCACACATGAAAGCAACAAATTTAAATCTTTTGCACTCTGTATCATCTCTTTCCACTCCTTCCTGCTTTTGAAAACTTTCCCAACCAGTCTCTTTCTACTTAGCAGAGCCCTCAATAATCTTTCAAGGATGTATGGTGCCTCTCGAGTTCTTCTCCTTCCCTAATGACATTTGACAGGCAGGTCTCGTGGAGGCTAGCACAGTTGTGGTGAGATCATGGGTGTAGCAGCCTTCACTGTTCTTCCAAGCAAACCTATGGGTCCCAATTCTTTGTGCAAAAGGAGACAAAAGGCAGCCTTCCCATGTCACCTACAGCCCACCTTGAGTTAGGATTAATAGGGAGGACATTCTTTCCTTGTAATTTCCTTAGATGGAGTCTCCACTACAAACACTTGAATATTTTCTCCCCAGAATCTGCAACAACCATGGTTTCTTCAGGAATACCAACTGCCTTCTCTACCCCCACAGGTAGGAATTGCTCCTCTGTGTGGTTTCTTGTTTTTTCTCTCCCCTCCCCTCCTCTCCCCACCCTCCTCTCCTCTCCCTTCCCCTCCTCTCCCCTCCCCTTCCATGTCTTTCCCTCCCCTCTCCTCCTTCTCTTCCCCTCCCCTCCTTCCTCTCCCCTCCCTTCCCCTTTCCTCCTTCTCCTGCCCTCCCTTCCCCTCCTCCCCTCCCCTACCATCTTCTCTTCTCTTCTTTTCTTTTCTTTGCTTGTGTATGTGTGTGTGTGTATGAGAGAGAGAGAGAGACAGAGAGAGAGAGACAGAGAGAGAGAGAGACAGAGAGAGAGAGACAGAGAGAGAGAGAGAGAGACAGAGAGAGACAGAGAGAGAGACAGAGAGAGAGAGAGACACAGAGAGAGAGAGACAGAGAGAGAGAGAGACAGAGAGAGAGAGAGAGAGAGAGATTGCAATTGAAGAAGTATATTTGTGGTATGTGTATGAGAGAACATTCGAGTATGTGTGCCTGTGGAGGCCCAAGGGTGACATTGCGAATCATCCTGGATTGCTCTACCTCCTTTTTGCTTTGCTCTGGGGTTTTCCAGGCTCCACCTTCCTGTGCTGGAATTACAGGCCACATCCCTATCCACCCAGAACTTTGTACATGAAATCTGGAAATTTGAATTCAGGTGCTTTTGCTTAATAGGCAAATGCTTTAACCCCTGAAGCATCTCCCTACCCCTGAGTGGTTTCTGTAATCACAGAATGTGTTGCATGAATAAAAACCCCAGGGTTTACTTCTAATATATTTCAAGATCCTCCAGGTCACTAGAAAGTCTTTGATTACAACAAATTCCCTCAATATCCTTCATCATTGGATATTGCCTAGAAACTGTTAGTTGATTCTATAGTTAACCTTTTAATTGTACATCCTAGTATTACCCTTACCAGGGTATACACTGCTGAGAGTAAGATATTCAATATGCAATGGCCAATGCATCAGAAACCAGTTCAGCAAGAGATCAAACCTCTAGATTATCAACTAACCAATTAGCCAAAAATTTGTTGTATGAGCAATTCCTGTGGACCAGGGAGGTGGCTCACTAGTGAAAGCACTTGTAGCCCAAGAAAGAGGACTGAAGATCTGATCCCACATGTGTCAGGTGACCAGGGTGGCTTGCTTTTAATTCCAACCCTGGAACTGGCAACTCCCAGAGCAAACATGCATATTGGATGCACTCTCATACACACATATACCTGAAAATGAAAGATAATTTGGGATCTCAGCGAATAATTCGGGATTAAAAAAAAAGACTTAATCAAGAAATCCAAGACATGAGTTTTTGTCATCATAATGGTGGAATGTACTTGGCTGTCTTCTGATTATTGAAGAAAGTCTCTTCTCATTCCTGGTACCTATGAGGTCATGCTGATATCAGGAGTCTCCACTCTAAGCAGTCTGTCCATCTTGGAGGAAGCCCCTGCCCAACTCAGGAAAACGAGTACAGGGTTCCCGATGCTGCTGTGGTGTACAGGACACCAGGAGGCTCAGTGGTTGACCTTCTCTCACCCCTCCCCTCAGCCCTACCAGGCCCTCTTCTGATACCTTTTACCATCAACTTCACCATCACTAACCTGCAGTACCAGGAGGGCGTGTACCACCTTGGATCCCTGAAGTTCAATGTCACTGCAAGAACCCTGCAGAGGCTGGTGAGTGCCCCACCCACAGATGCCAGCTGGGCCCACATGGGTGGGCCACACCCTGGAGCATGACCTCACCCATTTCTAATTTGCTCCCCCTGCCCTGCCAAATGACTCAGGCTTGATCACCTGATTCCTGCCATGTGTCTGCTCCTATTGCTGCCATTCCCCCCTCTCTCTTTTCTCCACAGCTTGGAAGATTGCTGAATAAAACGAGTGTGGGGCCCCTGTATGCTGGCTGCAGACTGACCTTGCTCAGGTGAGGAACTTTTAGCTCTGGGCATTTCCTGTACCAGAAGTTTGATCAGCGTGCTCCTTGTCTGCTTTGTGCATGCCTTCCACATTGGTAGAATTACCAACATGGTGACTGCAGGACCCCTGCACTTCTTCATCCTGCAGTCTATAAACACTGCACTGCTCTGTACTAATAATCTCTAAGTCTATCACAGCCAGCATGGTGACCTGTGGAGCCTCTTAAGGCTGAGGAAAAGTCAGAGAGAAGCAAAACAGAGAGCCAGAGATTAGAAAGAACCACAAATCACAGGTGAAGTCGTGAGCCCTGGAAATACCCAGTGGGCTTCTGAGAAGCCTATTGATATAGGGGGTACAGCAGCCCTTAAAACAGGAGGGGAGGGGGAGCAGGGGATTCCGGGGGAGGAGGAGGGAGGGAGGGAACTGGTCTACCTATTAAGTTTGTATGAGCGGAAATAAAAAATGTATTAAAAAAAAGAATATACTCTTATAACAAGAAAAAAAAAAAAAAACAGGGGCCATAAGACCTTTGATTTGCTTACAAAAAGGAAGGGGTCTTCAGAACAGGGGCTGTGAAACATTTGATTGGCTGAAGGGGTAAGGAAATGGGTGGGCTTCCAAGGTCCCAGCCTACATGCACACAGCCACACTCGTGGTTTTGGTGGATTCACTTATTATAGTTATTCATGGAAATTCTCCTCATTATCAAACTCTTGCTTTACAACCAGAGGAATGTTCACATATTAAGGGGCATCTACCAATGTCTGTGCTTGCAAGAATTTATCATCTTTAATGTTTGAAGAAAAAAAAAAAACACCACAGGATGTTGTTTTACACATGGCCTTCCTCTAGATAACACACTACAGCAATCTGTCAACTGACGTGAAACCTTTATCCATGCAGTTATCTTAAGTTTCCTCCTTTCTTCCCACAATTTACATAAATAGGCATTTCCAGTGTGCTTTAAAATCCAGCCCCTGGGTTTGTCTTAAGAACAAATCTGCTCTTATTTTTAAACCCTTAACGCTTACTGTATCCATGTCAAGAGGATGTAATTCACAACTGATGAAAATTCTTGACTGTCTGAGCAGAGGGATGTGCTGCTTGTGGTCACAGAGAATTTACATCTTGCTTTGCGAATCTCTACCGAGTACCTTGTCATAGTTAAATACAGGTGTTAACTTGATGGATGAAGGTCAAACTCTGAGCACATTTATAGAGAATTAGTAATTGAGTTAAACCAGAGTGAACTTGCAGGAGATTGTCTAGCTGATGGGGAAGGCCCACCCATGGTGGATGAAGCTAGACCCCTGAACGGATAAACCAAATACATAGAGCTGGTTGAGGAAGTTGACATACTTCTGTACACTTGGCCAAACATGCTGGTCTGGTCAGTAAGGATCCTTCCTCTGTCAGCTGTTATGTAGAGATGGTGTGGCCAGTTCCTTCGGCCCTGGTGTTAATGTGAGCTCTCCTGTCAAGCTGGACTGAAAACTTTCACAGGATTATCATAAGAGAATTAACCCCTTGTTCCCTTAAGCTTCTTTGTCATGATTTTACCAGCAGCCATTAGAGTAATACAACACAGCTCTTTTCCTCTGTCCATTCCTGGGCTATTTTGGGCATATCAGAAATAATCTCTGAGCAATTCTTCAATCGTCATTCTTCTCACCTTACCTTTCTCAGATCTGAAAAGAAGGGAACAGCTACAGGAGTGGATGCTGTCTGCACCCACCGCCCTGACCCTGCTGGGCACGGACTGAACAGGGAGCAGGTGTACTGGGAGCTGAGCAGGCTGACCGGAGGCATCACCCAACTGGGCCCCTATGCCCTGGACCAGAACAGCCTCTATATTGATGGTGAGCAGTGGTCAGGAGCACGTTGCTGTATCAAATAGACCACATCTTCCCCTCACATATCTCTGCTTCCTTATTCCACTCAACTTTCACTCTTTCTGTCTTGGCAGGTTACAACCACCAGATCCTATCCACCACCCCGAGAAGTGAGTAATCTGAAGCATCATAAGTATCCACTATGCCTATGGGTTTCAGACATCTGGAATTAAGGGACATAACTAAAGCCCACTATATCAGTTCCTTCCCCAGCCCCCATCCACTGAGGGATGAACAAGAGCTGATCTTCTAAGAAGTTGCAGGCATTACACTCCCCTCCTGGGATTTCAAGTGGATAGTTTCCTATTCTGAAACACTGGGTTTCTGTTTCTCCCTTAGCTTCTATGGCGACTACTGTTTCTACATTGACTACAGGGCTTGTTCCCATTATCTTGGGTAAGAATGGGCTGCCACACATATCTGCCATTTTTAGGTGGGATCTGGGGATCCTAACTCAGGTCCTTTTGTCTTTGAGACAAAGATTTTAACCAGTAAGCCATCTCTCCTAGTCCTAACAATGGATTTTTAAAAAATCAGTCATAAAGAAGGATGAAGTTAGGTTATTTGCAGGAAAATGAAGGCAATTTGAGATTATCATATTAGGTGAATTAAGTCAGGTGTAGAAAACCAAATATATGCTTCCTCTCATTTGTGGTACACGTGTGCATGTGCATGCATGTGTGTGCCGTGTGTGTGTGTATGTGTGTGTTGTGTGAGTACATGCGGAGGTTAGAAGACAAGCTCAGTCATTCCTCAGACAATATCCACTTTTTTGTTTGAGACATGGTTTAACACTAGTCTGAAACTTACCATGCATCCAAAGTGATCAGTGAGCGCCACATATCTGCCCGTCTCTGCTTTCCCAATGCTAGGATTATACGTGCATATCACCATGTCCACATTATTATATTTTATTTGTCAATATTTATTTATTTAAGAGAGAGAGTGAGAAGAGAGTATATATACCCTGTAATGGCACGTAGGTGGAGATCAGAGGAAAGCTTTCAGAAGTCAGTTCTTTCCTTCCACCATGTGGGCTTCCGGGGCTTGAACTTAGGGAGCAGTTTACAAATGAGCACCTTGCCTGCCGAGCCAGCTCACCAGCACTGTTGCCCAGGTTTTTTTTTTTTTTTGTTGTTGTTTAAATTATTTTATTTTTTCTAGTTTTACAAGCATATTGAGTACTTATCCCTGCTTCCCTCCCTCTTCCCTCCATTTCACCCTCCTCCCTTCCCTTCCTCAATCCATCCCACTCCCCCCCATCCTGCTGCTTGTCTGCTTCTATGGACCCCAGGATTCCCTCTGGTTTGTCTTTATTTTTTTAATTTTATTTATTTATTTATAATTTTTCTGCTTTTACAAGCATATTGAGTACTAATCCCTCCATTGTCTCTCCCTCCCATTCTTCCATCAATCCCCCCTCTTGCCTGGCCACTTCTGTGAACCCCAGAATTCCCCTCTGACTTGTTTACTTTTGGGGGGGTTAGGTCTCTGTGGCATACCATATTGCCTGTCTTCGGGCTACCTCGCTGATAGGGGCAGTTCCCTTCATTCATCAGCTTTAGACCCCAAGGTGGTGACTATTGTATGTTCTTACCTCTCGTGAGTTTCTATAGTCTATGGGGCATGTTGGTGTGTTAGTCATTATGCAGGTCTAGTAAGGACAAGACTCATTACAGTGAGTTCCTAGATGCAGCAATCCTGCTTTTAGTGGGATGGATGTCCTGTCCAAAGGTGAACCTTCCTATCTTTAGGTTCTTACAATCTCACAGCTCCCATTACTCTGAGGTTCCCAAAGCCTTAAAAAGGATGGGGAGATTGGATTCGTCTGATTTGGGGTGAACCTTGATGGGTCACTGGCACTCTGTGTTATTCACCCAGGTTTTTAATGTGTGCAGCAGACAAAACTCAAGCCCTCATACTTGCAAAGTAAGAACTTTAGTGAGACATCTCCTCTCCTCAGCCTAAGAATATTCTTCTTCAAATAGATAGAATGAATAAGGCTTTAGCCTTACCAGTATGGATATGCTCCTTGTGAACATAGGTGTGTAACAGCTTCCTGACAAGAAGCACAGCTACTTCCTTTAGCAGAATTTTAGAGAATTTGTCCAAATCTAGGAGCCACAGGATCATTTTTATTTTTTGTGTTCATTTTGTTTTTTTTTCCAACTATTATTTTAATTGCAAAGCTGTCAAACTAACCCAGATGGGACTTCATAAGATGCATATGCACAGAATGATGGGGACAGGTAGGGAAAAAGAAAGTGTGTAATGGGAGAAAATGTCTGCAACCCCAGTTTTGAGTGAAAAGGAGATGGTGGATTGCTGGGGTTTGCTGACTTCCAGTCTAGGGGAAACAGGAAGCTCAGTTTCACGAAGGAACCCTGCTTCAGAGAAGCAGGAGAGAGTGATGGAAGATGGAACCCCCAAACTCCTACTGTTTATTTGCCAATATCAATACAATGGCATGCACTGGACCGATTTGGGAATAAAGGAAAATAGAGTATGATCACTAGGGGGGCAGTAGCACATGGCTTTATTTGGACACCACAAAAGTTAGCTTATTGGGGGGACATCAGAAGAAGGCACCGTGAAGGAAGAGGGTGTAGGGATTCTTCAAAGGGAAGGAGCAGGAAGAAGTGAGGCAAAGGGGAGTCAAACGACATGGCAGAAAGGAGCCTTTGCATTACAGAGCTCTGAAGAGAAGCTTAAAAGGTTTTTAATTTTTCATGTGTGCAGGGATGTATGTGTGTGTTGACATGCATGTGCATGTACGTACACATGTGTGAGAGGGTGCATTTTATTGCTTTTTTTCTTTTTCCATTTTGATGTGTATTGTGTGAGGTATGTGAATATGAATACATGTGTTCATGTGTGTGGCTACCTATGTTTATGCATGCACATGTGTATGCATGCATGTTCACATGCATATGGAGGCCTAAGTTGATATTGGAAATCATCATCAATCATTTTTCCAACTTACTTTTGGAGCAGCGTCTTCAATTCAGTTTTTAATTTAATTTTAATTTAATTCAGAGTCTGTTGATAAGGTTAGTCTGGCTAGGCAGTTTGCTCTAAGGATTCCCAGTCTCTGACTTCTGAGGTTGGAATTACAGTCTAAACTTTACACCCACCTGGAGTTTTATTGGAATCTGGAGACTTGACCCCTGCTTCTTTCATTTGCTCAGCAAACACTTCAACCCCTGACCCATATTCCTAGACCTTCCTTTTTAAAATATTACTTTTTATCCTTTGACACTTTCATACATAATGAAACACAATGAATTTGTGTTTTTACTCCTTACCATCCAATCCCATTTCCCCACCCTTTGCCCACTACACACTTTCTCCTTTCTAGCCAATCTCCTTTATACTTTCATGTATTTGTATATGTGACATACTTGAATTCATCTGGCATGTCTGTACTGGCAAGTGCCTGAGTACTTGAAGCATGGATGACTTCAGTGGGTCAGTTGTTCAGAAAATAGGCTCCCCTTCTCCTATCTGCATTAACTTTCAATAGTCTCTTAGGGTGATACTATACCATTCTTCCTTTATTATGGTTAATGAATATTGAATGCAATTCCACAGTCAATAGTTCAAGGTTGGTCTTACTGGCTGTTTGAAACAATTAGGTGTGTAAGCATTTGTTAGACATTGGTGGTAGTGAGCATTTGGGCAAGCAGATCCCAGCCCACTGTGTACAAATAACCAATCTAGAGAGACCCATGTGCAACACCATCCTTCATGCGACTCCGAGACATTGCTATCACTAATTTCTATGGTTGGAACCTTGTGATGTAAGACTTGCTGCTCCCTCCACTCCCCACCTCCACTGTGCCTCCAACAGGCCCCTGCCCCAAGAATTCCAGATGGGACTGGGAGATAATTCAATGGACAGAGTGTCTGATATGCATGAAGACCTCAGTTTGATCTTTAGGTAAAGGCTGGGCGTGATGGTGCATGCTTGTCACCCTAGTATTGGAAGGAGAAGGTAGGTGGGTCCCTGTGCTCACTGACCCATTCTGGCAGACACAGTGAATTCCAAGCCACTTTCAAGCCTGTTTCAAAACAGAAGGTAGATGACTTCTGAGGCTCAATATCCAAGTGTGACCTCTGGTCTTCCATCTACACAAACACACATGCACGCGTGCACACACACACACACACACACACACACACACACACACACACACGTGCATCAGCAAACGTACCTGCATATACACATGCATCAGCAAACATACCTGTGTATACACAAACACAGTCCGGACATCCCTTCCCTGGTGTCTCCAATAAGAAGGTGTGCTCTAGGCAGGTAATATTTGTGTCTTTGTGGCTTTTTACTTGGTGTAGGAGGTAACCTCTATCTTCTGCTTCTGCAATTTCAGCTCCCACAATGGCTCTGATGTCATTCACCCTCAACTTCACCATCACCAACATGCCATACGTGGGTGACATGCAGCTTGGCTCTCTCAGGTTCAATACCACAGAGTCAGTTCTACAACGCCTGGTGAGAACCCCCCACCATGACCCTCCCACTTTTTCAACATTCTCCCAAATTTCATGTAATCTTTATGCTCAATTTTGGAGATTTTGAAGGGTTCTAAATTGTAACTAACAGAAAATCCAAAACAGACCTACTATGCACTCCAGCTATCCTACTTCCAAGTATCTATATGAAAGACACCTAGCATATCAATTATGTACTGGGGGAAGCTACTTTTCTCAATAATTTATCTACTGATAAGTCATCCATTCCCTGTTAAGTACTCAGGCACTTGACAGTACAGACATTCCAGATGAAACCCAGAGGGCCACACATGCAAAAAGAGTGCAAGTAGAAGGAAGACTAACTAGAAAGGATAACATGTGAAGTGGGACAGGAGAGGGGGGTGGGATTGGGTATTAAGTGGAGAACATGACATGAATTCATTATATCCACACACAAAAGTGTCAACAAATTAAAAAAAAGACACAATTGTACATCTATGTTTATAATGGACTACTCACAGTAGGTAAGATATGAAATCAGTCTAGATGCCCATCAATAGACAAATGGATAAAGAAAATATTATACATATACAAAATGGATTATTATTCAACATAAAGAATGAAAACCTGTTACTTGCAGCAACACAATAGAACTGTGAGGCATTGGGTAAAGCTCATAAGGTGGCACCTTTCCTGAGAATGTACATGCATTTAATGGCTGCTGGGAAAGCAAGAGATATTTTCTCCAGTGGTGTAGTCACTGGTAAGATGCCCATGTTGCTGTAAATAGCCCCTCACCCATGCTCTTATAAGTAATTTTATTTACACTTATTGATTTGTTCCCTTTACCAAAACAAACAAAAAGTTTAAAAGTAGAAGGGAACGATATGGTCATATTGAGATGTCATATTGAGCATCATGGTGACCATACTGAATAGTGTAGTGGTCATATTGGGGAGGATGGTGGCCATATTGGGCAGGATAGTGACCATATTGGACAGGGTGGCAACTATCCTAAATAGGGTGGTGGCCATATTGCTAGGCCAGCAGCCATATTGAACTGAATGAAAGCTATATTGGACAGGATGGCAACCATACAGACCAGGAGACATATTAGACTAAGTGACAGCCATTTTGGACAGTGTGAAGGCCATATTGGACTGAGGAGAAGCCATATTTGACAAGATGGAGGCCGTACTGGACAACTATATTGAGCAGAGTATTTGTAGTATTGAACAGACTAGCAGCCTTAGCAACCATACTAAATTGTATGCCAGACATATTGGACTGAGTAGAAGCCATATTGCACCAAGTGGAGGCCATATTGGATAAGGTGAAGGCCATACTGACTCTAGTAGTGATCACACTGGGCAGGGGCCAGTCATATTGAACAGGCTGGTGGCCATATTGGTTGAGCACCAGTCATATGGGGTAGGACAGTGGCCATATTGAGGAGGCTGGTGGTCATATTGGACAGTGTGGACCAAGAGAAAGGTTCAATAAGAATGGTAAGAGGAAAAAGAGAGTGGAGTTAACTATGATCAAAATAGTTATATGTGCATAAGAATGCATAATAAAATTCACTGTGTATAAGTGCTATATGCTAATGAAAATTGTTTAAAATTCTAGCTATACTGAAAAAAAGAGCTGTATTACATTATGTTAAGTAATACAAATAGACACAGAAATATAAGTACCTTGTGTTCTCTGCCAGATGTAGAGTTAAATTATTAAATCAGCCCAAATCTAGAATTGTGATCAATAGAGGTTAGAAAGGTAAATAGGTAGTGGTGAAGAAATGGAGACTGAATTCGAGTAGCACACACTGTATGCATGAATGGCAGTACTCAGTCAGTACACACTAATGTACAAATTGGAGTGCCAACAAAAAATTAAGAGATGTCCTCCTTTTCTTATTTAGGAAAGTGTTAGTGGTCAACAGAGAAGAGATGATATAAATCATTCAGCTCAATGGGATATACAATCTTCTTCCCTCAAGGATCAGGAAATTATAAAAAAAAAGACACTAAAATAGCAAGAAATGTTAAGTGTTAAGTGAAAATTACCAGGATATGGAGTCCATGAGGAGCAAAAAGTCAAAAAGAACTCATGGACTCCAGAACTGGAATCCATGATGGGCAAGGGAGCTTCTGATGGCCAATGGGATAAGGGATATTTGTAAATTTGGTGAGTTGTAGTTTCTGTGAACCTGATTGGTCTGTTATGGTCAGACCTCCTGGCTGAACTGAGGAATTTATTTCATTTGCATCTGAGGAATACCTCTCTTTCTGCATTTAAAGAGTTCATATCCATATCCATTCATAAACAAAGTGTGGGGGAAGTCTGACCTTATCTGGGGGAGGGTTGGTGCTAACTTCTGCATAGGGAGTCCTTCAAAAGACTTTCCCAGCAGCCTGTCTACTTCCTCCTATTCTAAGCTACCTAACAAAACTTTTCTCTCTCTTAGTTTTTGGCCTCTACTCAGAAACTCATGAATAACTGTATTTGGAATATCTTTTTTTGTTGTTCTGGACTATCATAATGCATACTTATTTGATGTGTATGTACACATACATACACATATTTAATTCTTTTATACACATTTTTTGCAACTTCTTTTAAATCTTATTTTTTACACAGTTATGCAAGCTCAATGGGTAGGTACCCTCGTCCCCTCCTTCTCTCTTCCCCTCCTCCATCTCCTCCCTCCTTCTATTCTCCCATCCCAATCTCTGTTCCACACCCCCTCTCTCCTTCTTTCTTTCCTCCCTCCCCTCTCTTGGTGTTCCCCACCTGCTCCCTCCCACCTTCCAGAGCTTCAGTTTATATGGGCCCTCAAGTTCCCTCTGGATTATCTACACTAGTGAGGGTTCAGGACTTGGTAACATACTTTGGGGCCCCTTCGTGGGCTGCCTTCTAGTGTAGGAACTCCATTATATCTGTCTAACCCCTTGCCTCTAAGGATCCTATTGCCTGAAACCTTCTCCTCTGAAACCCTTGCTAGTCTTTGGGGGCTTGTTGACATGACAGGCAAGGTCAGGCAAGGTCAAATCACACTGCAGTGAGATCCTGGCTGCCACAGCCCACTTGAGTGGAGTATCTTGTTCATTGATGGATCTCCTTATCTTTAGGCTCTTACAATCTTGCTATCTCCTCTTCCACAAATTTCCCTGAGCTTTAGGATGGAGAGAGATTTGGCTGGTCTGGATCCCAACTCAGATCCTTCTGCTTTTAAGGCAGCCTTAACCCCTGAGCCATCTCTCTCTAGCCCCATCTTTCCAACTTTTTAAAATTTAACAGTTAGGCTGGAGAGATGGCTCAGGGGTTAAGACTCTGCCTCTCAAGCAGAAAGTTCTGAGTTTGGATCCCAAATCCCATGTAAAAACACCAAGCAGAAATGGAGAAGGCCTGCCCTTGTGGAGCTGGTGGGCAGAGCCTGAGAAATCCCAGGGTGAAGCAAAAAGGAGGTAGAAGCACTAAAATCCCCCTTGTCACACCCATTCATTCCAGCCCCAACCACTTCTTTTGTCTTTCCAACTGAGATACTGGCCACACCTCCCTTGCCTACCCATTATTACTTTGCCTGCCCACCTTCTGCTTGCCCATCCATCCAGTCCATTGAAACCCCCATGCCCACTTCCCTCTCTTGTCCTATCCACTGATGGCTAACCATATTGACATACTAATTAGTGCCCCACCCACCTAGCCCAGTCCTTCTCTTCTTTCTCCTGCCCACCCACTGGTGTCTTTTCTACCCATTTCATCCGTGTCTACCATTTCCTTGCTCCACCCACCTATGGTCCACCAACCCACTCCATCCCCTCCTATTCACCTCCCTTACCCACTAACCTCCTGTCCACTTCCCTCTATTGCCTGGCCTCTGATGCCCATCCACATTTCCTTTGTAACACTGATTGGGACCCCACTACACACCTCCCTCCTGCTTGTCCTGTTGGAACTGAAGTTCCCTTTGGGCCCCTTACCCAGATCCCCGAAGGAGACACGAGAACCGCTGGGTTGCTGTAAAGGCACGAGGCAAGATTTATTAATCTAGCTAGCTAGGACCGCCTCCCTGCTCAGGCATAGGAGAACGGCCCCGACTGAATTTGGGGCAAGGTTTTTATAGGAAAAGCAACTGCCTTGAGCAAATACATTCTGTAAATATTTTCACTATACACAAGGAAGTTGAGTCAGTTTACAGATGTTCTGGCCGATAACCTTGCCCTGGGCAGTTCCCGGCATGCCCAGGGGGAGAGGGTGAGGCAGCAGGCTCAGGTCTGCACGTCTGCAGTGAGCTGGCGCCGGCGGGAGAGATTTGAATTTTGCGCTGGCGGGAACTTGGGCTTCACAGCGGGAACCTGGGTTCCACATTCCCCCCTTTTCTTTAGGCACACTCCAATCATGGAGTGTCAGTTACAGTTCTTGTGGTAAATTTCTGGGAGGATTGGAGTCAGTTCCTCAGCAGGGGTGTTCCTTCCAGGTGATTCCAGCAGTAGAGGACATCTCTTCAGAATTCTAAAGACCTTGAGAGACCCATCCCAGCATAGCTGCTCTAATCCTGCCTCACTTTCCCATAAACCTATATGAGAATCAGACTGCTCTGGGGATAAAGGGCGGTGATTCGATCTGGCTGCTTCCTGCTGAATCGGGGCGAAGGAAATAAGAGCAGTCTGACATTCTCATCTATGAAATGCTGGGTTGGTCTAGAGGTCTTTGATAGATGGCTTATTACCTCAAGGTTGGTCTAAAAGAGACAAAATACAGGCAAATTGAGTCTCCAGAATCCATAGAAGGACCAGATCATTGTAATTGGGAAGGCACATGAGATAAACCGAACAAGCTCAGCAGTCTTGCTGTGGGTAAGTCCCTGCGTGAGCTTAAGCAATATAATTATTAAAAGAATAATTTCTCCTATGATAGCATCTTTCATCCAAATATGCCCTGAATGGGTGGCCTTCATCTGATTCCTGGATTGCTTGGATCATACCCTTCTAAAGCTGATAGTCACAGAGAGCAGGGCCAAGGCAATGTAGGCCGTCACACTCACGATGCTGAATACTGACAAGGAAAGCAGCAGGAACAAGCTGGCGTCAAACACCACTCCAGTTTTCTTAATCTCTCTAGTAGAGGAGGTCAACAACCATGGAGCCCAAACCCCTGTGGCCAGGTTAGTGACCTTCCCCCAGGGAACAGGCTTTAGGCCTGAACTGGGAAGAAACACCAAGACCTGACAATTTTTATATTTATTTTTCCTAGATAAAGCCATGTCTTTTCTCCAGAAAATGTTTCCTTGAAATAATATCTTATCAGGTTGGAATCTTATCCATCAGAGTGGTTGGATAAGGATGCAGCATTTAGGGTCTTTAAACTGCAGACTTTTGTTACATGCTATCTGGCATTTTCTGTAATCCATGATTTTCTTTTCTAATACCTTTGGTGCGTCTAAAACCAGAGCCACATGGATGACTTTATAACAGTGCTAAAACTATTTTATTCTATTAAGCCTAAACCTTGAATATTCCGGCACTCAGGCATGTAAACAAAGGAATGCCTAAAAAGCATCACTATTAAGCACATAAGGAATCTCAGTAGTTACTTTGTGAGTGCAATGAGCCTGTCATTTTCTTGATCTTAAACATTTTAGTAAAATCAAAAGTTGACAAAAGCCTAGGAAGTTGAGCACTAGAATTTTGTGCTCCCTTGTCTATTAACATAGGTACAAAGAGGCTTCCCATTTGCACGTTAAACCCAAGGTTCTCACGAGATGCTCAACCTGGCACTTTTGGGCTTCCTTTTGCTGGATATCAGTGGCAAACTCCTTTTCCATCGGAGGGAAGCTATAAGCTTCAGGCCATTACATTAATCTCCACCGGGGTGTTCGACCCCTGGGCCCTGGGGTTCAGGGGGCAATCTTTCCTCCAGTGGAAATTCCCATGTTTGGGACATAGGCCATATGAAAGCTTTCTGTGCTCACAACAGTCTCAAAGCGCCCAGTCTGGTCATATTCGAAGCATCTCCACCTTTCCCCTGTCGGGAGGGGTCCTGGGTTGATCTGCTTGGGGTGCCTGTTTAACCTATCCCCTAAGGCAAATGTCAAGTTCTGATTTCTTTGCTTTCTGGTTCTTTCTCTTTCTTTTCTCTTTTTTATACTAAGTCCTAGGTCACCTGTCCTATTTTTAAAGTCCTAGGACAAACAGAAACAAAGGATTCTACCTCCAAGACAGAAATGCAAGCTTCCTGATGGTGCCAACCTCTCCCTTATAGATGATGGGGACCTATTTCCCTCAACAGATGAGAGCCCTGTTGTCCTCCACATGAGAGTTTACTTCCCCCTGACAGATGAGGACTTTGGCTGACATGGAAGCTAAATGAAATTCCTGTCTGTTTCACCTTAGTCTTGAGGGCATTGGGAGGCAAAGCTTTTCCTGAGTTACTAGCTGGTACTTTTGGTCCAGCTCTATAGTCTCTCAACTTTCTGGCATTTGTTTGTCTAGTTGGATGGTAGTATAACTTAAAGATCTTCCTGGGATCATCTCTTGTCTAAGATGTATACAGGGCATGTCTGAGAATATGCTATGACTTGACCCTCTTTTAGGTTGGTAGAACTAAGCATTCACAATTTCTAGATAGTCCCTGGACACAGGAAGGGGAAATCTCTCTCTTTTGGCTTCAATTAGTGAACCTGGACTTGAGGAAAGGACGCATGGCTTAGCAGAGTTCTGATAATCACTATATACACAGTGTTGTCAGCAAAGACATCCGTTGACACTGCCCATGGTGTGGTCCCGGGAGGCCAGCACTCCACCCAATGCCACCAGAGCCCCACCCGATGACACTAAAAGGGGCGAGTCCATGGTCCACACATGCCTGAAGCTTCCTGTATTCCCTATGCTATTTAAACAGCATAGTCATTGTCTCAGACTTGAAACACTTTCCTTCAGGGCAAACATTTTTAGGAATTCCCTTCCATTGACTAACAAGAGCTAAAGTTACATTGATCCCCACTGTACTACGTAGACCAAGAGCTAGAGTCACATTGATCCTCACCACACGACGCAGACAGACAAAGGTTGGGAATCCCTCCAGGAGAGATCATTCAAGTACCAGTCTGGCCACACTCTTTGCAGAGTCATGGGTGATAACTTAGCCATAGTGGGTTCAGCTGTTTCGTGACTTGCGATCGGATTCTAATCCGATCCCACCCTAGACCATATGTTATCACCATGGAAACGCAGAACTGGCCCAATCGAATCCCGTGGCTTTAAGAGATCTTAGGGATCTCGCCGTGGGACTACAAACTCGAGCACAGAGGTGTTACAGGTTCCCCACCTCAGGCCGACATTCACTCACACATTCATACAGAGGTTAAAACATTCCCTCCCCCATTTTGCAGGTGCCCTTTTCCTCCCCCTCCAAGAGAGGCCTGCTCCAAAAGGTGAGCAGAGGTTTGTTTAGCACAGTCTCTTTTACCGTAAAGTCCAAGATTTAGAGAAACTCCCTAGTTGGCCTTGAGTCTGTTCCAAGCTGCAGCTGAGGCGGGGCCTCAGTTTCTCCTGCTGGCCACCTCCCTGGGGGCAGGGAGGGCCCTGGTCTCAGACTTCTCATTTATGACCCCACTGTTAAGATTCCTACTGTCCTTGAGAAGTTGGGATTTTAGAAGTAACCAATTTTCTGCTTTAAACAGACAACTGAAATACATTTGAATACATGAAGCTTAATTCTTAATTTCTAATTTCTGAGGCTCAATATCTTTTGTTTTATAACATGGAAGAAACATAACAAATAATATTTTCTTTAACCATCATCTCTTATTTTCAGTCTTCTCATAACTCTAACATCCCACAAACCTTCATGACATACTTTAACATTTTTTTTTTAAGTAACCAACTCATAAACCTCTTGCACATCTAACTACCATACATATTTTCTTTCATACTTGATGGTTTTCTGTTGTTTACCCTTTAAAAAATGTCCTTTAAAAGAGGCAATAACAGTAGACCTCATCTTAAAAATCATTATATCCCAATTAAGTTAGCAAGATTGTAACAGAACACAGGAGTACACCTGGAAACAGGAAATTAGCATACATACCAGGAGAATGAAGAAATTCCAATGAATTTCTCAGAAATCAGTTTTCCTTTCTGGTTGCTAGATATGTTGGTATTACATATGGAAAAACAAACTTTTAAAGGAATTACAAAAGTGATGTTATTAGATCCTAGGTAAAAACACAATATCATCTTTTGTGAAGCTTCATAGAAATCAAGATAAAACAAAATATTTTAATCAGTACGTACTCAGGCCTTTTATGTTGTTCTTAAGTGTGCACGTGCATTTAAATTGAGCATGCCAAATAATAAAAAGTCAAAAAAAACCAAGATGTAATCATAAGCACGCAATAATTTGAAATGGCCATAGCTGTGTTATTTTGAAACATAAAACACACCTATTATGGAAAACCCAGATAACTAAGCAAATCAAAACACTTAAAGTAACTCTTAAAATGAGATCATCATAAACACAGCACAAAAAAACGACAGACAGTTCCCCGTCTTCCCTAGTCAGATTTTTCCCCCAGGGTTAGCACTCGAGAGGAGTTACCTGGCAGGCGTTTGTGGAACGGGGGCTTCTTGGGGCAGTCCCTCGCCCAATGCCCCTTTTCTCTACAATAGCGGCATTGGTCTCGGTCAGCTCTCTTGTCACCTTTATTGCTCAGGTATCCCTTTCTCTCTTCCTGCCTGTTTTGCCCATCCTGCTTGTCCTGTACTATTGTAGCCAGGATTTGAGTAAGCCTCCGTTCATTCCTTCCTTCCCTAACGTCCGTCCGAAGGTTGATAATCAAGTCAAGGGGCGTTGATCGAGTCTGTCCCATTATATATTGAATTTCTTGAACACAGAAATACCCCAGAAACACAGAGAATGACACAAAGACGAACCCAACAAATATTTGCAGCACCCGGTCCTTAAGCGCTCGCTCGAGCGACTTCTCTCCCGGGAAGAAAGTGAAAGTAAAAGAAGCCTGCAACAGAGGAGTTCGGAGACCCGCTGCCCCGGGTATGCCCTCCTTCTCCGACTGCTGCAGCTTACCGAACAGGGTTGGGCACAATTGGGAATACCGTCCAATTGCCCAAGCCTTATGGGGAGTTCAGCTGGGAATACCGTCCAACTGAGCCTAGTTGGGAATACCATCCAACTGCGGCTTACCCCCTGTCGACAGGGTTGGGTTCAATTGGGAATACCGTCCAATTGCCCAAGCCTTACGGGGGAGTTCAGCTGGGAATACCGTCCAACTGAGCCTAGTTGGGAATACCATCCAACTGCGGCTTACCCCCTGTCGACAGGGTTGGGTTCAATTGGGAATACCGTCCAATTGCCCAAGCCTTACGGGGGAGTTCAGCTGGGAATACCGTCCAACTGAGCCTAGTTGGGAATACCATCCAACTGCGGCTTACCCCCTGCTGCCCCCCTGCGAGGTCGCGGACACGTCTGTCCACGCCCGGAGAAGAAACTAACACAAGAGAACACAGACACAATACACAATGCACAATGCACAAGACACAAGACAATTCAGGAGCTCCACTTACCTCCAACCCTGGTCGTCGGCTCCTCCGAGTTGGGTCAGGGGCATCCCGGACGAGCCCCCATATGTTGGAACTGAAGTTCCCTTTGGGCCCCTTACCCAGATCCCCGAAGGAGACACGAGAACCGCTGGGTTGCTGTAAAGGCACGAGGCAAGATTTATTAATCTAGCTAGCTAGGACCGCCTCCCTGCTCAGGCATAGGAGAACGGCCCCGACTGAATTTGGGGCAAGGTTTTTATAGGAAAAGCAACTGCCTTGAGCAAATACATTCTGTAAATATTTTCACTATACACAAGGAAGTTGAGTCAGTTTACAGATGTTCTGGCCGATAACCTTGCCCTGGGCAGTTCCCGGCATGCCCAGGGGGAGAGGGTGAGGCAGCAGGCTCAGGTCTGCACGTCTGCAGTGAGCTGGCGCCGGCGGGAGAGATTTGAATTTTGCGCTGGCGGGAACTTGGGCTTCACAGCGGGAACCTGGGTTCCACAGTCCCACTCTTCCTAGCCCCACTTACATCCCATTTTGCCCCATTCATTGATGCCACATCCCTTCTGCCCCCCTCCTTGATCTCTACTCAGACTTTCCACTTAACCAAATCCTCTCCTCTTCACAGCTCAAGCCCTTGTTCAAAAACACCACCATTGGCCCACTCTACTCTGGCTGCAGACTGACGTCGCTCAGGTGAGGCGAGCCCAGAAGACATGGTGGGGTTTCTGATACACACTGTTGTAGGGCTAAATCCTCCATTTGACTTCAGTTCTTCAAGGTTCTGAGCATAAACTCTTTCCCATGAAGTGTGTTAGCTTTCTGTCACTATAAAAAAAATTACCTGAAGGGCTTGGGGAGATGGCTCAGGGGTTAAAGTCTTTGCCTTGCAAACAAAATGACCTGAGTTTCTATATCCAGATCCCATATTAAAAATGCCATGTGGATATTGAAAGACCCCCGTCTTTCAGTCAGGACGAGGCCACCGAGAGAAAGACCAAGACCCTTCTCGCTGCAATAGCATGAGGTTTTATTTAACGACGCGCCGGGCGGCTCCAGCAACCTCTCACGCAGGAGAGACTGAAGCGGCCCGAGCAGCTCAGGCAAGGGGTTTTTAAGGGGTCTTGGGGTAGGGGGGGTTGCTTAACTGAGGAATTTTCTATGACCTTTACAGTCATTGGTTGGCAAGAGCTCAGGTGGAGTTGGCTCTTGGTGATCGTTCCAGTCCACCTGCTTAACCGCAGGCTGTTCATTCTGGGTGACATTCATTGATGGAATTCCACCTTGTGCAAACTTGCTTTTCCAGAACTGAAGGGCTGGAGGTCTTAAGGGGTGGGGAAATACCTGTAAAAAGCTCAAGGCTGTACATAGTTTTAAGCAATGACTAACAATGGATGCTTGGATGGCTATAAACAATGGATGCCTGAGTGACTACAAGCAAGGGCTATACTGTGGGCCTGAACCAGCCTGCTTTGTGAATTTTAGGGCGAGGGTCTCAGGGTCCAACAGATATGAGGTGGCTGAATCTCAGCTCTGGAAGGTGGGTCTGGGAAACTTCAGAGCAAAGCAATAAGGAGGCAGAACAATTCAGGCTAATTTCTGATATCATTCTTTGTTTATTTATGCATGTGTGTGTTGTCTGTGTTTATCAGAAATACTATGGTGGTTCAAGGGTGACTTCAGGAATCACCCTAGGGTTGTTCTACCTCCTTTTTGTTTTGCTCTAAGGTTTTCCAGGCTCTGTCTTCCAGGACCAGAAGTGCAGGTCCTGCCATTTCTACCTGGCATTTTTATGTGGGATCTGAGATCTGAATTCAGGTCCTTCTGCTTGTGAGGCATAAGTTTTAATACCTGAGTCACCTGGCCAGTCTCCTGATATCACTCTTGGACCTCCACAGGCACATACACTCAAGTGACCTCTTGTATACATGCCTGCCTGTATGCACACACACAACACATACATGAATATCTGAAATGATCGGCTCACAAAGAGAAAAGGGTTATTTATTTATCTATCTATCTCTCTATTTAATTAATTAATTAATTTATTCATTCATTTGAATCAGGTTGAGTCAGGATCAGGTTGATCTCAAATCCGTTATGTAGCTAAGGATGCCCGTGAACTACTGATCCTCCTGCCTCTTCCTCCCAAGTTCAGGGATTATAGATGTGTACCACCACACCTGTTAGGTGTGTTAGAGGGTAGCACACTTGGAATTTTGTGCATACTAAGCAAGCACTCAACCCAAGCATCCCAAGTGAGCTGCATCCCAAGTCTAACAGAATTGGATACAAAGTTGTCTGGGCCCATGCACCAGCGCCAACCTGGACCTACAAATGCAGGATTCTGAAGTGGGAGCGGTAGGAATTAAAAGTTTCAGGCTTTGGGTAAGAGGGGGCCTTGGATGTCCACTATCATCCAAGCCAACTTCATTGTAACAGGGTTTTTATAATCAAGAAGCAGGGCCAAATTCTTTACAGGACTATGTAAAACACATACATTTTGGTTAACAAAGAGAAGTCAGGAGTGACACCCAATTTTGGGGGGGGGGCATGTGGCCAGGTATGTTAAACAGGCATGGCAGCTCTTTGCTAAAAGAGGAAGGAATGTATGCCTCAAAAAGAAGTTACTTGGCCTGTGCATTAACATCTCTTTAGATAGGCAGGAAAGAACTGATGGGGAGAGGAACAGCCCAGTCAGTTTCTTAGAGAAACAAAAGCGGTCCAAATGACCTGGGAGTTTTCTCCACTCCCAAGGGGGGAAGTTCGGCCTGCCATTGTGTTGCAGACAAGAGGCAAACTCAACAGCCCAAGGGAGGAGCCACTGACAGGCCATTTAGTTGCTAATGTATCATCCAGAGAACAGACTTTGGCCTAGCAACCCCCCCCACACAAAGTGATTACTTTGTATCACTTATCCATGACTTAGTGGATTCTTGCTTTTAGATCTATGAAAATTGCTGTCAAGGTGGGCAACATACTTGCATCCAAACCGGGTGACCTGAGTTCAATCACTGGAAACCACATGGTAGAAGTAGAGAACAGATTTCTGGAAGTTGTCTTCTGCTTTCTATTTGTGTGTGTTGGACCCTGAGACCCTCGCCCTAAAATTCACAAAGCAGGCCGGTTCAGGCCCACAGTATAGCCCTTGCTTGTAGTCATTCAGGCATCCATTGTTTATAGCCATCCAAGCATCCATTGTTAGTTATTGCTTAAAACTATGTACAGCCTTGAGCTTTTTACAGGTATTTCCCCACCCCTTAAGACCTCCAGCCCTTCAGTTCTGGAAAAGCAAGTTTGCACAAAGGGGAATTCCATCAATGAATGTCACCCAGAATGAACAGCCTGCGGTTAAGCAGGTGGACTGGAACGATCACCAAGAGCCAACTCCACCTGAGCTCTTGCCGACCAATGACTGTAAAGGTCATAGAAAATTCCTCAGCTAAGCAACCCCCCCTACCCTAAGACCCCTTAAAAACCCCTTACCGGAGCTGCTCGGGCCGCTTCAGTCTCTCCTGCGTGAGAGGTTGCTGGAGCCGCCCGGCGCGTCGTTAAATAAAACCTCATGCTATTGCAGCGAGAAGGGTCTTGGTCTTTCTCTCGGTGGCCTCGTTCCTGACTGAAAGACGGGGGTCTTCCATGTGTCATGGCTCTCTCTCTCTCTCTCTCTCTCTCTAATTCTCCTCATTCTCTCTCAAACAAATAAATTTTATAAAAATAAGCATATTAATGAGCTTGCTAAGTTAATGTTTACCTGATAGCATTTCCCTAAAGTCTTCAATATTGTGATTATTGCATCCATTGGACATACATTGGGAAATAGAGAAGTTAAGGAACTTGCCCAAAATCCAAACCAACCAAATGGTGAGTCCAGAGTCCAGGTTGAGTCTTCTCAAAGCTCATGGCTTTTCTTACTGCTATTACCTGTTTTTTCTTTGGATTATGGAGGGCTTCTGAATTCATAGGGTCAGGTCTACATCAAGAAACATAGAAGTATTTATGTTTAATGGAAATCTCTCATTGCCTTTGCAAAAGGAGATGTTCATTGTAGTGCTGGGTTAGAGAGAAAGAATGAAATCTTTTGGGGCTGAAAATGCTATGCATATTCATTCACACCTAAAAAAATCAGTTTCTCTTTCTAAGTCTGTGTTACCTCACTTAACATATTTTCTAGTTCACCCACTTCCTATAAATTTCATAATTTTGTTTTCTCTTTAGTATGAATAAAATCCCATAGTGATTTGTGTCACATTTTCATGATTTATTCATGGGAATGTAGGCTGATCTAGTTCCTCAGTACTGTGGATGTGGCAGTGATGGACATGGATATGCAGGTGTCTCCTTGGTGGGATACAGAAGCCTGCGAGTATAAATTCAGGAGTGGCCCAGTTGAGTTATATGCTGGTTATACTTTTAGCTCTTTGAGAAATTGCCACGTGAATGTTCATAATAGCTGCACCACTTCACATTATTTTTTTTTAAATTTAGCTTACTTTAAAAAATGTTTTATTTGTGTGCTTGCACATGTGCGTGTGTGTATGTGTGTGTCTTCAGAGGCCCAAAGATAACTTCAGGAACCAGCCTGGATTGCTCTACCTCCTCATTGCTTTGCTCTGGAGTTTCTCAGGCTCTGCTTTCCAGGGTTGAAAGTGCAAGACACTTCCATTCTCACCTAGCTTTTTTTTTTTACATGGGATCTGGATCTGAGCGCAGGTCCTTTTGGCTTGAGAAGCAAAGGCTTTAACCCCTGAGTCATCTCCCCAGCCCAGTGTATCATTTTTAGTAAGAAGGGTAATTGGTGGAATAACAAGAAACCACATTCTATTTTGGAAAAAATTGAATACTCTTTTAATAGTAGCTGAGTATACTGCATCAGTAAATTATATCAGCATCAATGACAGGCACCAGACAAAGCTTACACTATTTTTTTATTTGTTGACACATTCATGCACAAATGAAATTGAATTTTGTGTTTTCATCCATAACTATTCAATCCCATGCCTCCTCCGGTCACACTTCATACTTTTCTTTTTTTTTTTTTTTTTGGCCAGCCAATTTCCCTCCTACTTTCATCATGTCTTTTTGCATGTGTGGCCTGGTGGGATGCCTATACTGGCAAGTGCCTGAATACTTGCAGAGGCATAGATAGTTTATCAGTGGTAAATCATTGAGTAAAGAAGCTCCCCTTCTTCTACCTGCATTAGCCTTAAATAGTCTCTCAAGGAAGCTCCTCCCTCATTTGTGGTGAAACGATGATAGGGCAACTACTGTTCAGGTCTTGTGGAAGTAGACATTGCTGCAGTGAGCGCTTGGGTGCAGAAGCCCTATCATGATTGGAGGATAATGTCAGGCAGTATCACTTGCCAACCTCAGACTCTTACATTCATACAATTCCTTCTTCCACAAGGTTCCCTGAGCCCTGGGATGGGGGTGATATCGATGTTCTGTTTATAGTTGAACACTTCCCAGTCACTTATTCTTTGCACTTTGGCCAATTGTGGTTCTCTGCATAAACAGGATGGTTCTTGGTTAGGTGCACACTAATTCTAAATCATTCTCCTCGCTTGGTTTCCACAGGCCTGAGAAGAATGGGTCAGCCACAGGAGTGGACATGTTGTGCTCATACCATGTTGATCTCAGTGTACCCAAGCTGGACAGTGAAAAGCTGTACTGGGAGCTGAGCAATGTGATCCAAAACATCACTTGGGTGGGGCCATACACGCTGGACCAAGATAGTCTCTATGTCAATGGTGAGCAGTGGCCACATGCAATTTACTAAACTGCAGAGCATTGCCTCCTCTTCTAAGACTTTCTTATTCCTTGCCCACCTGTCGACACTTCTCATACTCTTTCTCAATCTCTCTGCAGGTTACATCCACCAGACTGCAGTAAGCACTCCCAAAGGTGAGTACTCAGTGACTTGGAGAACCCTATTCTGCCACACTCTGGAAAGGAAATACCAGGGTCTTGTTGGTATGTTCAGTCACCAGGGAAAAAATAACTATGGGTCACAGGCTCAGAGTCACTGCTACAAAAGTCTCAGTTTTAAATCACTGGTATGTAGTTACCTGGATATGAAGATGCCCTAAATGGAGCTAATTCAGTATTGGCAAGGATGAGTTTGATCCCCAGAACCTATAGGAAGGAAGGGAGGGAGGGAAAGAGCAAGGAGGGAGGGAGGAAGAGAGAGAGAGAGAGAAAGAGAAAGAGAAAGAAAGAAAAAAGAAAGAGAAAGAAAAGAAGGGAAAGGAAGGAAGGGAAAGAAAAAAGAGATAACATATCACTAAATTCTGTGCTGTTCTAAATTCTGTGCTGTTGCTGATACAAATACATGACTGTAATGGTAACTCTCAACTGTTGCTGTGAGAGAACACCCAAAGTCAAATAGCTTAAGGGAGAAAAGGAAATTTATTCACCTTAGGATTCCAAAGGAGAGATACAGTCTTTCATAGCGGAGGTGACACAGCTGGTGGCTGAAGCTGGAGGCAGCTAAGTCACAGCAGACATCTAGTAGTCTAGTAAGTGTGACCGAAGGCTGGAGGATTCCTGGAGAGTCTCTCTTTTTCCCAGTCTTCTGTTTTGTGGTTCCTTTTATCTGGTCCACAACTGGGCGGTTCCAATGAGATCTAGGGCTGGTCTTTGTAGTATAAATGTGTTGATCCAGATAATCTCTTCAGGTGGTCTTAGCTGATCTTAGTTAATGTCCAGTGTGGTCAAGTTGACACCCAGGATTAACTATCACACATGTCCAGAGCCTAACTTCAATCTGGAACATCTCTCTGAGGTGTGTCTGAAGGTCAACCTCTAAGGCACATGCTGATAATTAACTTGAACCATGGCAGAAGCAATGTATCTTCAGCGTTGCTGTGGTCTCCTGTGAGAGCACAGGTCAACAATGGCCCCAGGTCTTTCTAGTTCCTTATGCTCATTACTATGGCCTTTCTCCCATCACTCTTCCACTGCAGCCACAGAGCCACCTGTGGGGTCCTTCACCCTCAACTTCACCATCACTAGTTTACCTTACAAGGACATGCAGTCCCTGGGCTCCTGGAACACCACCAAGACGGTCCTGCGGCACCTGGTAAGAGCACGACCCACCTCACTCATCTCCCGTCCACTGACACAAGCCCAGCTCGCAGTGCCATCCCTACTCGCCAGTCATATGTTATTCCCGCCTCTCAGGCCAGTTACTCTCCTCCTTCTTTCTGCTGTCATAGCTGGAGTCCTTGTTCAACGAAACCAGCATCAGCCCTGTGTACTCCGGCTGCAGCCTCATTGTGCTCAGGTAAGACCTTAGAATAGCAAATCAGGGGTGCTTCAAGTGCTCCCAAGACCAGAGCTTCAGCCAGCTTCCTTCTTGCCTTCTTTCTGCAGGTCCCTTGTAGAGGTGGGATGTGGGGAGGAGGGGCATGGTAGAGCTAACACAAGGCATCTTCTCATACTTTATCTGTGAACTGTGATGAAATGCTGTGGAATCTTTCAGTGGAATTGTAACCCTCCCCTGGTCATTTTTTTTGAGTTCATCTTCCCCCTTCTGTTACCCTGAGAGTATTTCCACTGGACATTAATTCTGTTCATAGTATCAAAACCAAGATGTCCTTTTTACTTGTTCAAATCTCGAGTTCCAACTCTTCATTTGCCTGTCCTCTACTGCTGCATCCAGCACTCAGGGTGTAGACTAGACCTGAAAGGGGGGTGATGTGGTGTGACAGATACATGACACACAAAATTTGAGGGTTTAGAAAAGTGGGAGAGCCAGGAGGTATTCCACCTAGCTCCGCGACCAAAGCAGAAACCCCAATCTTTCTCTCAGTAAACTTTTATTCACTTAGCCAACACAGGATTCAAAGACCAGGTGCAAATTGTGCAAAAAAGCCTCCTTATGGGCTATGAAGGGATTATTTAGGCAATAATGTGAATGGTGATTTTTAGTTTAAAGTCCCTTTGATTTTAAACTAGGTAAGGATTGTTACTTTAAGACCTTGCATTCACAAGTATGCATTTATGACTTTGCCTAAGATAAGCATTTCTGCAGGGAGACAACTTGATGCACTCACCAGTTAAATATGTTTATGCAAAGTTCAAATAAAACAGTGCTTAACACCACCCTACCCTGAGTATTTTGGGTTTGGGTCTTGACAGTTCATAAGCATGCTTTATTCTACAATCTGTTTATATGGTCTTTGGCTGTGAGACTGATGAACTCAGGGGAAGTAAATCCAGCGTCCTGCCCCTCTACCAAGACCTCTCTGGCTATTCCTTTATCACCCTGATCAACTAAGCTGAGCAATCTAATTAACAATCATTGTTAGACTACTGCACTGCTCCTCCTCCCCTTTTCTCACCCACAAAATGGCGCCTCTGGGCATGCACATTGGGCATGTCCTTTCCTCAACCTGGAATGGTGCCCCGGGCTCTGGCTCTCCCAGAAATGCTTCATTAACTAAGTATTTTCCGCAAAAAGTAGAATTCCAGTAAAAAGTAGAAAATCTAGAATGACCGTTGCTTCTAGTACCTTCCTGGTTGTACTCTATATAAGCTGAGAGAAAATCAAAGCTGCTCTGTATATTTGCACGGAGACAGCCAGTCTGCTCCTGCAATAAATCTCTTGTTCAAACTCAGTCTGTAGTCTTGGTTCACTCCAGACATTGGGGGGGGGGTCCTGAAAAACCCCTTCAGCCATCATCTTTGCCCTCTTTCCTCAGGCCCAAGAAAGACAGGGAGGCCACGGGAGTAGACGCAGTCTGCACCCTTCTTCCTGACTCCACAATTCAAGAGTTGAACACAGAGCACGTGTACTGGGAGCTGAACAAGCTGATGCATGGTGTCACCCAACTGGGTCCCTACACTCTAGACCAGAACAGCCTCTACATTAATGGTGAGGACCTGAATCATCGTTTCTTTTCTCATCGTTGTAGCAAAATACCTGACTAAAAGCAACTTAAAGAGGGAAGATTTATTTTGGCGGTTTGAGAGTACGGTCCAGCGTGGCAGAGAAAGCGTGGCAGCAGGAACTGAGGTCACAGATTGCACTGTGTGTGCAAGAGGCAGAGAGGGATGAATGCTTATTTATTGAGGCGGGATCTCTTGATAATACCAAGCTTGTTTTTTTTTTATTAATTAATTTATTTTTTCCACTCATACAAACTTAATAGGTATCCTGGTCCTCTCCCTCCCTCCACCCTTCCCCAGACCCCCTTGCTCCCTCCCTTCCTTTTCCCCTTCCTTTCCCTTCTCCCTCCCTTTCTCCAAGTGACCCCCCCCCCCCCCGATCCCTGGAGCATCCTTTAGTATGAATGTCAAGCTTCTCTCTGGCAAGCTCACTGTTTTGGTCACATGGCTAACCAGTTTGATCTAGGAATTCCCTATCTCTGCTTCCCTTATGCTTCTGCATCTAACTTACTTCATTGTGTGGGTTGTGCGGATACAAACTTTGGTTCTCAGTCTTAAGAGGCACCATTTTACTCAGTGAATAATCTCAGCCCTCTGGATTTCTTTTGACCAATCACAGCTGCAGGTGGTACAGCTACTCCCAGTCCATTTGTCCAGAAGCCAAATTTCCTTTTCATTGGTGATCTCTCTTTAACCTTTACTCATTACCTCTTCATATCTTTCCAGGTTACATTCATCTAGCCTCAAGCACTGTTCCCAACAGTAAGTATTGCACACTCCCTTGTTCCTAAGACTGTTTTCCTAAAATTAGGAGCTAACCCTTTCTACCGATACATCATTTTAGATGGGACAGAATCCAGGACAATCCAGGACAATTCATGGAAATGTGGACTGAGTCTCAAGGAGCAAGGCTCAGCCAGAAACACACACACATCCAAAGATGATGCCTGATTCAGTACTTTATGGAGCATAGATATTTATTGACCCATAGCAGCCACCATTTCTTTACATAACAAGCATGCTTTGGATTTTGGTCTTCATATATACATATTTTTTTTTCTCAGCAGCTGTAGTTACCACATCCTTCCCAGCATCCTCTATGGCTCCATCCCCTACAACCAGTCCTGCAGGTAAGAAAATTACCAAAATAAGTACTAACAAGTAACTCACATCTGATCATTTCTTCTCCCATTGCCCGCTCACTGTGCCCAAGGAAGGCATCCCTTTCTCTGTGTTCTAGGGATCATGTAGTAGCTCAGAATCTAAATCAAACACATACCACGTGGAACACCTTGCTGAGTCCCTTGATCACGGACCCTGAAGTCGTGATCATTCCCCAAACTAACCACTCTTCCTCATGACCAAAGACAGAGGCAAAGTTCCATTCATAACACTTTCTTTCACTACTGCCCACATTCATCCCTCACTAAATCTCATCTCTTCTTTCTTTAGAATATCTCTCAAGCCTTTTACTTTTCTCTATATCTATATCCTTTAAGTCCTTATTGAGAGCACCACTGATTATGTTTAACTCATGTGTTTTAGTGATTTGCATGTGAATTTGTGTCATTTTCACCCTTTATTACCAAATCTCAATCCTCTGTTTTCTCCTACAGCAAACTTTCTCCCTCCGCTCCTGTCCTACTCTTGTGTCTTTCTGTGTGTGGCTCACTTAGCCTCATTTGGTTACTCTTAATGACATGTGTCTGGACTCTTGCTGGAACAAGGATGACGTATCAGTGGTCATATTACTGGGGAGAGTAGCTCCCCTCCCCCTTTGCATCAGCCTTCATTAGTCTCTGAAGGAGGTGTGAAACCTCTTGAGATCATTAGACACAGTTGAAATGAGTTGATGGATGCAGCAGCAGGATCATGCCCAGAGACAGGATGCCATCTAGTTCCACCCCTTTGAGCCTCTAGGCTTTTGCATTCTCATTACCCCCTTCTTCTGCAATGCTCCCCAAATCCTGAGTGGTGGTGGGGGGAGTGACTTGGGTGTCTTGTTTAGAGTCAATCAGTCCATAGTCCCTTATTCAATGCACTTTGGTCACTTGGCATCACCAATTCTTTTGCCATCCCCAAAGTTTGACAATTTTCATTGAATCTATTCTTTGACAATTTCATACATATAAATATTACATCCTGATAACTATAACCTTTTTCCATCACTGATCTCTCTCCCTCTCCTATTACACTCTCTGCTTCCTTAGAAGTCCCTTTCTGATTATTTTGCTGCAAAGACTGAAGATGCTGCTTCTCTAGCACCCATCACCTTCCACGCGGTTCTCAAACATTTTTCCCATTGAAATACATCCATAAACTTCCTAGATGGTTCTGTCCTGCAAGTCACACCCAACGCCTTCTGTTATGTGTTTGTACTCAGAATATTCCTCCATCCTCGAGGCTGCACTTCCCTACAGCCAAAATAAGCTTTCAATTCCTTCAATGCAGCATGCTCTACCCTCTGCAGATGTTTCCTCAACTCTTCCTGCCTCCTACATATCTTCTTACTTGCTCAACTTCTGTTCACCTAACTCTCACCCATACTTTTGGTCAAAGGATGCTTTTCCTGATGATCTTCAGTCATTGATTGGAGGGTTGAGTCACCTTCCTGGGATTTCCATATGTATCCTTGTACCATCATTTCCCTGATCTCCTTCTCATCTTTGGTTACACACTCTGTCCCAGAGCTTTGCGCTTTGGTCGGTGCTCCAAGGGTGAATGAGGAAAGGTTGTCAGTGTTGGAGGCGTTTCCTGCTTCGGCTCCTGTTGCTCACACGGTGTCATTTCCTTCCTGCTTGTGACTCACAGTTGGGGTTGGAGGCATCTGTAGTCATTACTACTTTCTATGCTGGACAACCTTCTCCTCCCACATCGTTCCAGGCAATGGTCCTGTCGTGGTGCCTATCACGCTCAACTTCACCATCACCAATATGCAGTATACAAAGGAAATGGAGCATCCAGGTTCCTGGAAGTTCACCTCCACTGAACGGACCCTACAGTGCTTGGTGGGTCTCTTCCTGAACACTCAAGCTCACCACATTTCTGCTGCCATGGCCTCGTTTTTGCTTACCCTTTTCTCTTTTCCTACCAGCTTGATAACTTACTCAACAACACCAGTGTTGGCCACCTCTACCATGGATGCAGACTGACTTCACTCAGGTGAGACCCTCCTCCCCATCTTAAGTGATTCATCATGACTGGACTCTTGTGAACCAGCCACCAGGGTTCATATGCTTTGAACCCCACTGATCTTTCTGCCAAGATGGTGTGAAGGTTTGACTATTTGGTAACTTATAGAAGAACTGTGTTTAACATATGAAATTCAAGTAACATTTTATTTGAAATGTGAATCTTCTTAGAATGGCAATCACCCACACATCCCATATGCAAATTATTTTTAAAAAATATTTTTGGGGATGGAAAGATGACTCAGGGGTTAAGACTCTGCCTTCCAAGCAGAAGGTTCTGAGTTCAAATCCAAGGTCCCCTGTAAAAAATGGCGGCAGCCTGCATGTCCAGCCCTGGTGGGCAGAGCCTGGGAAATCCCAGAGCAAAGCAAAGAGGAGGTAGAAATAATCCAGGATGATTCTCAAGTCATCCTTCATCCTCCACAAGGACACACAATGCCCTCTGATACATACACATAACACATACACGTGCACACACACACTCATACACACACACGTGCACACACACACTCATACACACACACACACACACACACACACACACACACAGATACACATAGACACGCAAAATAAAAAAATTTAAAAAATAGTTATTCATTGGTGCGTCTAGTCATTGTGTTAGACTAGCAAGGATCTCAGGAGAAATAATTAAATGTAGTGTGAACCTTAGGGGCTAGAGCTAGACAGGTGAGGGAGAATACCCCTGTCAATGGGTCGACCCAAGGAGGGGCCTGTTGGTCTGCTAAAAAGACCTGAAACCCCTCTGGAGCAGATGATGCAGAAGGAAACCTGGGGTCCATAGAAGTAGACAGATGGGAGGATGGGAGAGAATGGGATGGATTGATAAAGGAAGGAGAGCAAAGGATTGAGGGAAGAAAGGAAGGGAGGAAAGAAGGAGGGTGTAGGGATAATTACTCAGTATGCCTGTAAAACTAGAAAAGATATATAAATATTTATTTGAGAGGGAGAAAGTATGCATGTGAGAGAGAAAGAGGAGAAAGAGAGAGAGAACATGCACATGCATACATGGCACACAGGTGGAGGTCAAAGGACAACCTTCAGACATTGGTTTCTTTTTCCACCATGTTGGCTTCCTGAGATTGAACTCAGGTCACCAGGTTTGCAAGTAGGCACCTTGCCCGCTGAGCTGAGCCAGCTCTTGCATTCAAATTCTAATTAGAATGAATTTATACAAGGATGCCATCTTTAATGAGACACACTTAGTAGATCCTCTGCAGACTTCAGAGCTGACACTGTCAACACTTGCCTCAGCATTCCCTTCCGTGCTCCTGTTCTCACCTCCTACAATGCTCCAGAATCCTCCTTCGTGTTCTATGTTTTTGTCTTTTCTAGGGTTGAGAGGAGTAAAATAGCCACAGGAGTAGACATCATCTGCTCCTTTCTCTCTGAGCCCCTGAACCCTGGATTTAGCATAGAGAGTATCTACTGGGAATTCAGCCACAAGACCTATGGCATTACCCAGTTGGGCCCCTATATCTTGGACCAGAACAGTCTCTATGTCAACGGTGAGAGTCTATTTTTTCAGCTGAAGACTTGAGTTATCCCGGTGGTCTCAGCAAATCTTCTCTCTTTCTAGAATGACTGTTGCTTATCTTCCTTTCCTTCTATGCATGGACCCTGTCTTTGTTATAACAAAAGTCACATGGGTGGCTCAGTGGTGGAATGCTTCCCTGACCTGCACACAGCCCTGAGTGTGATCCCCAGCTCCAAGCTTTGGGTTCAAATCAAGCCCACAATCTTGTTGCCTACTTGTCTCCATGAACATATTTCTGCTTTTACCACCAAATTCCCAAATTCTCCTTCCACTTTAACCCTGCATGCCATCCATATGCCTGTCCGTCAGCTTTTTTTTTTTTTTTCTTTCTCTTCTCTGTGCAGATTATAGCTTCGGAGCTGCAGCCCCAAACATCACCGGTGAGTATTTCTGGATCTTGTCACCTAAGATTCTGCCCCTTCCTTCAGATATCTGTGAAATGATACTTGGCGATTTTTTCAAGGAACTTTTCTTTTGTCATGGTTGACATAACCCTGTTGGACCTTTACCTTTATTCCCACTAACTTCCCAGGAATAATAATGGCATGAAATGCATTGGGTTGGCTTGCAAGGTAAGTTCTAGATAGTTCAGCTGCAGCTGCCTAGAGCTGCTTAGTTCAGTAGTCCCCGTCTAGAGTAGGGTCCAAGGATCCCTGGAGAGTCTGTGGGCTTCATTCTGTTGGAGGTGGAGGAAGATGGGTTCTGATGTCATCAAAGAATGTGGCAGCAGAAAAGGTAAGCTGCTAGTATAGGGAGAGAGAGAGAGAGAGAGAAAGAGGGAGGAGAGAGAGAGAGAAGGAGGGAGGAAAGAGAGAGAGAGAGAACGAGCACTCTTCTTTCTCATAATTCCTTTTTTCTGATCTGCTAATGAAGAATCTCATCTACATTTAGGGTTGGTCATTGTATTTCAGATATCTTGATATCTTAATCCAGATAATCTCTTCTGGTGGTCTCATGGCTGGCTGAGCTTCCAGTTAAACTCAGGTCCAGTCAAGCTGAAAGCCAATATTAACTATCCTTAGCCAAAATATCTAGAGACTATATTCATCTTGTGACCCACAGAATTTTACACATATTAGACATTAAATAAATGTGTGCAAAGGTTCTTGATGGCTTAGGAGCTTCAGTGTGGCCTCTGCTTCAGCTCCCTTTCATAAGCCAGCAGGGGCTGGGGTCAATCTTGATTATGACTGTGTCCCAAGCAGGACATTTCTATCTTTCTCTGCTATGTCAGCCAATGTTTTTCTCTGTGATATCCATCACACTCAACTTTATCATCTAACAATCCCCACTTAGTGGGAGAAATCAACCCCTCACTGTCCTTGGTCCTGATGAGGATCAGGATGTGGAGGACTGAGAGAGAGACACAAATTGACCACATCCTGACTCTCACACATTTCATTTTAGTTGTCCCACGAAACTGACTTTGCTGTTAAAGGTAAATGGAGGCATAATAACATTTTTTCTTTTTCTTTCTTTTTTTTCCAAAAATAACTTACAAAGTGGGAAACATCAATCCAAAAGTGTCTCACATCTTCCACTGGAAGGCTACAGAGAGACACTTAATGGATAATTCAAAAGCAAAATCAAGAAAACACTTGGCCAGTTGTTATTTGTCCTGCTCCAAATCCCTAGATGGACAAGTTACTGAGTGACTTTTGCTTGATTACAGTAGTTTTACCTTTATTTCCATTTTTCTCCTTCTCAAAAATTTTCTCTCATTCATGCATGCATGTATGTATGTGAGTTTGTATGTGGGTGGGCATACGTGTGTGTGTGCATGTGTGTGTGTGTGTGTGTGTGTGTGTGTATGTGTGTGTGTGCAGGCCCAAGGTTGATACTGGGAATCATTTTTGATCACTCTTCCATCTTATTTTCTTGTACCTGGTTCACATTAAACCAGAGTGGACCATAAGGGTTAGTCTAGCTAGGTAGCTTGCCCTAGGGATTTCCAAATTCTGCCTTTCCGGACTAGAACTACTTATCAGCTGCTGTACCCATTCAGTATTTTTATGTGGGATCTGAGGATCCAAACTGAGGTCCTTTGATTTGCCTGGGTAAATGCTTTAACCAGTGACTCATACCCCAGCCCTCTTTCATTTTTCTCTCTTTCTTTCTTTTCTTCTTTCTCTCCCTCCCTTCCTTCCTTTCTCCCTCCCTCCCACTCTCCCTCCCTTCCTTCTCTCTTTCTAAATTATTTATAATTACAATGAAATTTTGATTATTATCTTCCACATTACCCCACCCCTCCCATCTCCTCCATCTGGGAGACTTCTTTCTTACAAGCTTCCCTCCCACTCCAGTGTCCCTTCTTATGCATGTGTCCCACTGAATTCACTGGGGGATGTCTATTATTGCATGTGCTTGAGTACCCCCTGCAGCCCAAGTATTATTTCAGTGATAGAACCACTGATGCATGAGGGGCCACTTCCTCTGGTAATTTTGACCATCAGTGATCACTCTGTGAGGGGTAGGGCCCTTAGAATCCCTCCCTTGTTCATTCTGTCATGCTGTTATGTTGTTGGGTCCAAACATGTGTAGTCTTGTGCAGGTGGACTTGACTGCAGTGCACTGATGGTAGTATTGGTTTTATGTCTAAGGGGTGTGTGGTACTCCTCTCCTAATCTAGTGTTCATGTTTTTTCCTGATTTGGGCATGGAGGGACATGATAGCTTTGAATGTCTTGTCTTGTTAATGCCTGAATACTCCGTAGTCTCAGCCTTTTTCCTTCCTTCCTCAGTGTGTGTGTGTGTGTGTGTGTGTGTGTGTGTGTGTGTGTGTGTTTTAATGGGGTTGAACTCATAATGATGAGGCAGAGAGAGAGAGAGAGAGAAGGGGGAAGAGGGAAAAGAGGAGGCAACAGAAGAGAGGGGGAGACAAAAAAAAGAAAGGAAAGGAAGGAGGGAAGGAGGGAGAATTTTAGGGGGACAGGAGGAAAGGTAGAGAGGAAGAGGAATAAGGAGAGAAGAAGAGAGAAGAAGGAGGGGAGAGATTGGGAGGAGGAAAATGAGGGGGGAGAGGAAGAGAAAGCAAAAGGAAGGTATGGGGAGGGAGAAACACCAGGCCTCATCAATTTTCCATCAGCAGGTGGTGGGAGCCATTCTCCTGGGAAAGAACCAGAGACCAGTGTTTTCATTGCTTGACCCTTTCTGCATGTGAACTGGTGGAACTGGTCCATGAGAATCTGTCCTGTTAAGGATCCTTTTAACTCCCGCTAGAGTTGTGTCCCCCACAAGTAGCCCTGAGGTTCACGGGGAAACCAGCAAAAGGCTCTCGGAAGCCCCCCTCTGAGACATCCACTGCCTGCCACCCCATACCGCGCCCTACCTCACTTTACCCGCAAATCACCCAGCATCCTGAAAGCTCTGCCTGTCTGTCTCCACCTGCTGCAGCTGAGGGAGTCAGTCAGGAGCTGTTCACAGTCAACTTCACCATCAACAACCTGCACTACTCGGCTGACATGGGTCAGGCTGGTTCTCCCAAGTTTAACATCACAGACACGCTCATGCAGCACCTGGTGAGCCGTTCTCCCCTCCCCCCTCCCCCGCCTCTCTGCGCCCACTGCTGCAGTTACTCTGCACTGGTGCAAGCGATTCATGACCAAATGCTTATAGGAGGACAAAGGGTTCGATGACAGTCTTGTCCACATCAACACCAAGGGCCAAGAAAATTGCTGAGTGGGACTCTCGCTTGCCAAAGCAACATGTCTGGCCACGTATATGAAAGGATGCCAACATCCTTAAGCACTTCCCTGCATATGATCACCTGCCCAAGGAGTAGCTCCACCCCCGTGGGTTGGGCCTCCCATCAATCAGACAGTGCCCTACACAGGTGCTCAAGGCTTACTTAGCTACCACTTCTTTATGAATGTGCCAGAGCTTCCAATCTTAAGCTGTCAAGTTGACACCAGTATCAGACTGTCACACCTATCTTGGGACGCTGCAAGACTCTGACCAACGCTGGTTTCCTTCTTTCTGTCCAGCTCAGACCTCTGTTCCGGAGAAGCAGCCTGGGGCCTTTGTACAGTGGCTGTACAATGGTCGACCTCAGGTGAGAGACCACCAAACCCCACCCGGTCTCTTACTTAGTAGTCTATTATCCACTTAGAAAGGACTGAGAGTTACAGGGGCATGTGGGGCTAAGATGCACTGGTTTCTGCTTTGTCTTGTATTTTTATTGTATAACTAAATTTAATATTTTTATGATGTTTAATATTGAAAGTGGGCCAACCAAGCTATTAGCCAAGTCACTCCCTATTTTCTTTTTTTTTTTAATATTCATGATTTTTTTTCCACTCATACAAACTTAATAGGTACCCTGGTCTCCTTCCTCCCTCCACCCCTCCCCAGACCCCCTTGCTCTCTCCCTCTTTTCCCATTCCTTTCACTCCCTCCCTCCCTTTCTCCCAGTGCTCCCTTCTCCCCCCCTCCCAATCTCCAGAGCATCCTTTAGTGTTAATGTCAAACTTCCCTCTGGGTCCTCCACTCTAATGAGGTGTAAGGACTCAGTAGCATTGCCTAGAGTCCTTTCTTGTGCTCCCCTTTAGTATGGGAACACTATTGTGACTGTTAATCCCTTGCATCTAAGGATCCTAGTGCCTGTGATCCATGCTAGACTTTGGGGGGGTCATCGATATGTCAGTCGCAGGTCATGCAAAGTCCTATAAATTCTAGACACATGCTCTACCACTGAGCCGTGCCTCCAGCCCCTCAATGGAAGATTCTAGGCAGATGCTGTCATGTAGATCTGATAAAGATTATAGGCAGGCCCTCTGCTACTAAACCCTGACCCCCATCCCTTCTGATATATAGATTCAACCACCTGTATTTAGGGCTATATTAATTGATTTTAAATAAGGTTTTAGCTGGGGATGTAGCTTAGTAGCAGAACACTTGCTTCACATGCATGAGGCCTTAAGTTCAGTTCATTAAGTCAGATCTTAGCTTCATATTTCCACTGCTGTAATGAACATATGACCCAGTTTAGGGGAGCAAAGCATTTCCTCCTGCTCAAAATTACAGATTAGCTCTGCTGATCTTAGTGGCAGGTGATCATTGTTTTCAGCAGAAAGTGAGGGATGGTCATGCCATATCTACAGCAAGAGCAGAGTGGAGGAAAAGACCAACACTACTTTCTAGCTTGCCTGTTTGTTATAACGACAATCATCAAAAGAAGACAGGAAGAAAGAAAAGTGGAAGAGGAGATAAGGAGGAAGAAGTGAAGGGAAAGAAATAGAAAAAGAAAGAGAAGAGGAAAAAAAGAAGAGACATAAAATTGAAAAACTGAAGATTGACCCCCTCCAAAGGAAAACAGAGAATGATGGAAGGAGAGAAGCTTTCAGACATAGATGGCCACAAATGTGAAGATGCTATGTGGAGGAAGTATGGTTAGATATCAAAACAGGAAGTGGTATTATGGAGCCACTATTTGAGCTGTAAGTGTTGTGACCAATGCCCAGTGGTCTGAATTCCCCAAAGTGCACTTCTTCCTACTCCTCAGGTCTGTGAAAAATGGAGCCCAGACTCAAGTGGATATTCTCTGCAGCTACCGCCAGGTCTTCGGTAGTCCAGGACTGCCTGCCAAGCAGGTCTTCCATGAACTAAGCTGGCAGACCCGAGGCATTACCCAGCTCGGTCCTTACACTTTGGATAAAGATAGTCTGTACCTCAATGGTGAGCATCTCCCAGCCCCACTGCCAGGGCTGGTGCCCGTTATCAGTTCTCTAGGGGGAGAACTGAGCATCAAATCCAGACTCCTCCTACTGCCACCATGCAAGATGAGTCTTCAGCAAGTTCCGTTTTTACAGATAAGAGCATCTTGTCGGGAACATGCTGGAGAGGTGGAAGGGAAGAGTTGGAATCATTTGAAATATTAGGAAATTCTTTCTCCTGATGATATTTAAGCCAGATCAGTTGTTCAGTACGCATGCATACCAACATGTATTGAGGTGGGGTACTGTGTAAACCAAGACATGGTATGGGATCATTCAGTCCCTTTATCTTATGTATGATTTTTGTTTTCTAGGTTATAATGAGCCTGGTCCAGAATTGCCTCCTACAAGTATGTGTCCGAATTCCCTGCCCTTTCCAACCTATCTAGGTCTCCCCATTCACAAAGTTTGCTCCACATGCACGTCAGGATCCTGAGTGGAGCCAAACTCTCAGTAGAAGGAATAGTGAGACCTTGGCTTCTTTGTAGACTAACAACCCCAGTATTGAATTCTGGATTTTCCACATACTTCTGGATTGGAGAAATTTTGGAAAAGTGTTTCCAACAGGATTATAGGGCTGATGTCAAATAATGACTATTTAGCTTATGTCTATTATGACAAAAACTACCAGTTTCCCAGTTAAATTATGATGGCTACATAAGTCATTTGAACCTAAATTGATCATTCTCTTATTTATCAGAATGCTCATCTATTGTTCCAATTTTTCTAGTTATTTCCCCTATGGCACTACATTGAACACTCTTCTTCCCACCCCTCTGTATATCCACCTATCCATCCATATATCCATAAACACATACATACATACATATAAACATATCCATATCCATCTATTTTCCTGTATTCTTTTCACTATTTCTATTCTTTTGTCTTCTGCTCATCTTTCCATCCATTTGCCTATCCATCGTCATCCATCCTTCCATTCATGCATATACCTATGCACATACCCATCATTCTATCCAGCTATCCACCTACATATGCCATCTGTCAATTTATCTACCTACCTACACACCTATATTTTTAAATGTAAATTTATTTTGTAATTATACTAACAATGAAGCTATGAGTTTTCATCAGCTGCTACCTATGCCCACACTACAGTGCATTCCACCCCATCCATTCTTCCCTTCAACACATTTCCCTCCCTCTTCCATGTCCTTCTGAATGTGTGATCCACTGGGTTCTCTCTAGGATGCCTGCACTAGCTAGTGCCTAGGCACTTTCCAGAATGCAAATGGTCCACAACATTCTTTCCTTCTATTTTTCTTTCCTATGTTCATACGTCCACTTATCCTTCCATTCATTTCTCTGTCCATTCACCCATCCTGCAACCCACCCATCATGTTGAACCACTTCATCATGTTGACTAACTGACAAATCCCTTCCTTTCACCTGCACAACTTCTCTTTTTTTTCTTTGATTGTTTTTTTTGGAACCTCATTTGATCTATTCTTCCTTTTTACCTGTCCATTTATCATTTCCCTTTTCTTACTTTCAATTGATGAATGTTTCACATCACTTACTATCTTCAATTAATTTCATTCACACACATGCTTGTCATGTACACAGTCATGCTTGCATTCGGCTCACCCGTGAGTATTTTTCCTGTCTTTTTTTCTACTATTGGAAGAGCTTCTCTCTCTATGTGGGTCCCCTGTTCCCCCTTGATGACAGCCTTTTCCATAGCTCCTGAGCCAGCCACCACCATCTTGCCTTCTACATCAATATCTGTGCGACCAGAACCTACCACAGGTATATGGGGGGCTCCCTTACCTACTCTTAATGAGATTCCCCTCTTTTACATGTCCGCCAGATAACTGATATATGAGAGTTGAGATACGAAGCTCCTATGAACAGGATCTTCGTTGCAAGTACGAATATTGCACTAGCGACTCAATTGGATGTTTGCCTCCCTGTAGCCACGAGTATTGTGGAATAGGCAAATCATTACAAAACAATGTGAGATTTGTGGGTCAGGAAGTCACCTGATATAATATAGAGAGTAGAGGATATTCTGGAGAAAGTTTCATGTGAAGAACTAAATTCATACATCACAATTCAGAGTGATATAGCTGATTAAGGCTGACAAATTATCAGGAACAAGTCTGAGGAGAGCTTTGAATGCCAAATGAAGGATACAAGAGTTGGGGTGGATTTAGTGATTGTTTTTTTAATTCAGAAAGATATTCCAGTGTTTGGTATAGAGAATGTCCCTGAGACATAGCATCCCAGAGATGGCACAGTAAGTGGTTGCTTTGATAAGCAGGAAGACCCAATATTGGTACCCAGCACTCAGATGAAAAGTTAGGTAAGGTGCAGGATACTTAAAATATCAGCTGGCAAGGATAAAACAGGAGAATCCTGGTGCTTACTCAAGGTGAATAAGAAACCCACGATATCAAGGTGATAGATAAATGTCATGAGGATGACACTCAAGGATACTTTCTGGCATTTGTATGTACTTGTGTACCAATACAAATGTGAGCATACACTCATTCATTTAAAAATGAAGGAAAGGACACCCAATGAATCAGCTGGGTTGATGGTTTGTTCAAGAGATAATACATAAACTGGGGTGATATGGGAGGCAGAATGCATCCAAACAACATTTAGAATGGGAGGTAGATACTGAGTTGACTCACATTCTTCCATAAACTCTTTGTAGCTTGATCTCATCTTCTAATAATTGAGTGTTCTATAGTGACAAGACATGTAAATGAAATAAGCATTTGAGTTCCAAATGTCTATC